>DF240340.1:0-56581 GCA_000507305.1 Breviolum minutum Mf 1.05b.01 | reverse complement strand
GTTGCGGTTGCGGTTGCGGTTGCGGTTGCGGTTGCGGTTGCGGCTGCGGCTGGGGCTGTGGCTGTGGCTGTGGGTGTGGGTGTGGTTGTGGCTGTGGCTGTGGCTGTGGCTGTGGCTGTGGCTGTGGCTGTGGCTGTGGCTGTGGCTGTTGTTGTTGTTGTTGTTGTTGTTGTTGTTGTTGTTGTTGTTGTTGTGGTTGTGGTTGTGGTTGTGGTTGTGGTTGTTGTTGTTGTTGTTGTTGTTGTTGTTGTTGTTGTTGTTGTTGTTGTTGTTGTCTTTTTTTTTTGGGGTCGGAGCGAGGGTAGTTAGGCAGCCGTAGGATTCTCATGGATCCTCGTTGTTGGCTCCTTCCCTAGGTTGGAGGAAGGTGGTACCAGTGCCAAGTCTGCCGCCTTGCCAGTGGAGCCCTTAAAGTTTGGTGGGATTTTTTGAGGATGGGATACCCCAGACACTCAATGTATATGGTATATTTATATACCGATAATTACCGATACCTGAATGGTTGATTTTTTGTATGGTAAATGCAGGTCAATACCATACGTTGAGTGTCTGGGTACCAAAAAAAAACCATGGGACTGGAAGACGAGGACCGGGATCCTTCCTTTTTGGGAAGGGATTTTTTTGGTAACTTTCTCAGAGGCGAGGAGAGTTGTTAAACTTCGGGGTTTGGGATTCGGTGACACTGAAGAAATCAGATTTTTGGCATTTGAGAAGGATGGATTTTTTTTTTGGCCACCTTCTATTTTGCGAGACAACCTTTTTCCAAAAGCAAAATATCAGGGAGTGGTGTATCTGATATAATTACGACTTACTTGAAATGTCGAAAATTCACAAGAAGCTATAAGCAAAACCACAAAAAAAGGGCATCTCCAGAGGCTTGGAGCCCATGTCACAGTTTGAAGCCCCATGTATTTGCCGGCATTTTAGAGGGGCAATGCTGAGGTGGCCTTCCAAAAGGCCACGGTGCCACAGGTGGCGTTTTTGCCAATACCCGGATGGGGTTGTTGTTGTGTGTTTTTTTTTTGGGGGGGAAAATGTAAGAGAAACCATTTCCAAAGGTGGTAAAGTGAGTACACATCAGATTCATGTCACATTTTGATGTTTTTTTTTGTTTTTCTTCTCTTCGTGATGCTGGGGGTGATTTGGCCACCAAAATTAGCGTACCTCTTCGGGATCACACACTTTGGGACCATTGTGTACCATGTGTATCCCTTTTATCTGTCTAGAGTAAACAATTTCATTCATGGGGAGTGTTGTATCTTGTGTCAGACGTTTGCAATTTCCATGGCGAAAAGTTATGGAAAATCTAAGGGTACCCCCCCCAAATGCCACCCCCTCCAAGGAAAGAAAGCCTTATTACATGAGGGGTTATTAACCACCATGATCCCTTAATGCCTTTTTTCCTGAGGGGGTGGCATTGGGGGGTATATACCCTTAAACTGCCATAAAAAAAGATTCCTGATTCATCCAATCATAGTCCAACCGTCCTTCTATTGGCAGGACCCTCTTTAAGGAACCCCAATCTAAATTGGGTGGACATATCTTATCTCGGCTTTCCAAACTGGAAAGGGGCATCATACCCCTTCATGGTCCGTTGAAAAACCTCCTTCCACATCAGATGATATTTGGCGGATAAGAAACTTTAGAGTGAGCAGATTTGAAACCAACCCACAAATCAGCTATGACTTGTGTGCTCTGGTATGTTAGATGTTAAAATTGCCAAACAAAAACTGAAGGGCTGAACGCCTTCAGATACTTGGGACTTCACATGCTAGAAGCTTCAGGAACTGACTGGTGCGTCTTTTGTTTTCTTCACACAGCTCATCCACCAATTTTGTTTGAAGCATTTTTGCAAGTCTTGTTTGAATATTTTTTCCAATTTTTGCTTGAATATTTTTTTCTGATTATTGTTTGAATCATTCTTGACATTTTGTTTGAATCATGTTCAAATTTTGTTGCAAAGTTTGCTTGAATCACGTATTGTACCACGGTTCTCAGAGATTCATTAAGAACCTGTCAGGGGCCTCCGGCGAAACGAGGAGCAGACAGTAGGTTGGGGGGATTCACGGGCTGAACGCGTGGGAAGGACTCGTTGTTGATCGGTTGGAAAGTCAATTCAGAACCATCTCTTCTTGTTTTTTTAAAAATACCCTCCCTGGGAACGATCACATATCTCATCCCTACCATTTGGCACTGGCACTTGAGTTTTCCTGATTTTCCGAATCTTCCTATTTTGGTGTGTTTCGGATGTTTTTTCGTGAACCATGGAGGGTTAATATACATATAAACTATAATGAAAATATTCATAGGACATCCTTCAAAACAAGCAGATAGACTCGATAGACGGTTGATGATTCCGTTCCGAAGCCATCGGAGTTTTGTCCATCTCCGCTGATGCTCGGCTGTTCATCTGAGAAATGACGAATTTTTCCTGATGATATGGGTCTGGGAAATGATTTGTACATATTTGTACCCTGCTTAGAGGATCCCAGTTAGCAAGTGATTAATAGCCATGGATGGCTAGTAAGTAAGTCCGCGAAGTAGGGTTGTTCCCCTTCCAAGTCGCATGATTGGCTTATAAATGGAGGTTACTAGCCACTAACGATGTGCTTTTCCACTGTCAACCAGTGTTTGGGGAGGACCTGATGAATAAGCTATGATTTCAGGATCCTTTTGAAGCAATCATGGCACAAGCGATATTGATCTGGCTGTTTTGGTTCAGGCCCAACACTCCAGCTGCTCAGGCAGGGTGTGAACAGGGCGGCTGGCCTGGTAGATGACTTGCGAAGATATGAATTTTGGGGTAGTTGTGTGCAACTTGTCATATATATATATATTGCAATATATATATATACTGTATGTATATATATATATATATATATTCTTTTTTTCTGAACATGTTTGGTTGCTAAGTTGAGGCCAGTGGAAAGATGTGTTGCATCGTTGGTATTTGACAACTTCAGGTGAGTCCATGAAACAGCCCTGAAAAAGTAACTGCCAGAGCCAGAGAACATTTTGAGCCCTGAATTTTTTCAACACTTTTCGGTAGACATCAACCCAACAAATGTTTCTTGAACCGAAAAACCAGTGGATGGCGAAATTTCACTCCATTTTCGTTTGTGAAATACCCCTTTCCCTTTTGAAACTTGTGACCCTTAAGATATTTAAGAACAGTGATTCCCAGAAATTGCTTCATCTTTGTTTTTCTTGTTTTACAAGGTTGTGGGGGCCTTTTGGGTCTGTCCTCCCACATCGTTTCACATTCTTTTGGCCTGGCAGAACTTGGCTTCTTCCATTGAGGAAGTGGTACAAAGTATCGAGGTGGTGAGGGGTTTTGTGAAGGGTCGTTGAGTTGGGGGAAAGGGTTTCCTTTCTTACAAGGGAGATCCACTGGTTGAAGTAGGTGCTATGAGAAAATCGACCGAAATGATGAAAGAATACTCGTTTTTAAAGGGAATTTGCGGGAGGGGTGGGTGGGTCTGGAGGTTTGAGGAAAATTGGCCGTAAATTTGAGCTATATTTGTCGAATCTTCGTTTGCCATCACTGGTAGTGATGTATATCACAAGGACCAGTTTTTTTGGGCACCACAAGGGCAGTGAGTTGAAATTCTTTGAATCTTGAATGTCAGCTGGTATAGAGTTTTGGCAACAGTTAAAGGGTATATCTATATTATATATACATACTCTGGAAGTCAAGCCGACTATTAAAAATCATAGTCCCAATTTTGGATGCTAAAGATTTCCCTACTTAAAAAGATAGTCTTTGGTGAAAACATGTTTTTTTAATGGTCTTTGGACTTCCGGGGTATCTATATACATTCGACATATACACATTTTACACCACAACATGTCGCAGATGTAGAATAGTGTATACACTCCCTAGAGCAGCTTGCCCCTGAAAAATAGGCCAAAACCCAAAAGGATAGGATCATCTTCCAACATCAATTCTCAGGTGCTTCAGCTGTTAGTTTCAGGGAGCATATGAATCTCTACACATGTTTCAATCCAAAAAGTTGATGGTACACCCCTGAAACTAACCCCTGGAACATGAAAAAATCACCCAATTCAAAAGGGTTCAATCATGGAAAATCCCATCCACCTGCATGACTTTGGGTTCCTCGTTTATGAGTCCCATTTATAGGGACCCCGTTACTCCATACCATTTGTTCCCCACTTCCATTTCGCCTGGACAGCAGGCAGCCGCCCCTGCTGCCAAGCAGCGGCACGCTACGCACCTAGCAGAGGTGGAGATTTCAAACTCGACCGTTTTTTTTTTGGGGCTCTTGTTAAATGAGTGGTTTCATATCACAGTTTTCTAGGTGGCGGCAACTCAAATATTTGCAATTTTCATCCCTACTTGGGGAAATGATTGATCTAAATTGACGAGCATATTTTTCAAATGGGTTGGTTCAACCACCAACTAGAAAACCCTGGTTGTTTAGGGCATATAAGGGATTATACTACTCAGTTTTATGGGGATTATATGTAGCGAACCAGTAGAAGGATCCCCATTAACCAACCAGTATAGTGGAAAGTGGGGCCGTTTTTTTTTTTTCGTGGCTCAAATGGCCAGGTGTTGTTGCTGGATTTGTGAATTGTTCAGCCATTTGTTAAGACATCCACCGTTGAGCAGAAGCGATATTTTTCTTTGAAGAATCAAAAAGTGAGGTCGATCGTTCTTTCGTCATTCAATGGGACCCTTTTCTTTTTGGGGGGATCAAAAAAAGTGAACTTCAGTAGCAAATCTGTGGGGTGATCAATTTTTTTTCGGGGATTTTCCAAAAAAAAAGAGTGCATTGGCATTGGGTTGGTTTCATATGATATGACCCCTGTTTGTTGGTTATAAATCGGTTGCACCCCCCCCGGATGCTGGCTCGACATGAAAAATGGAATCCCAAGTTTCCAAAACCGACCTTAAGCCACCGGATAGGCATCCTTGGGCCTGCTAGATCTAAGTTACAAAGCCTTTATTGAAACTAAACCGCCATTTAAAAAGAGTCGAAACTTCCATGGTTCTCTATGGTTTTTCTCTTAACTGTTTCCACTGTTCTCCAATCCAGTGGTGCACTTGCAGCAAGTGTTGGACCTATGACTTCAGCTTGACGACATGGCATGAATTGCATGGCACGGCCATGATAGATGGACACGAAAAATGGTGGAAACAACTGGAAATTATCATGAAATGGGAAGCATTTGCCCATGCCACCATGTCGCATATATTAGACAGAGATGTTTTAAATGTCAAAAACTCGAGGCCTTATTCCGGAAATGCGAACCGGGAACCTAAACAGAAGTGAACTTAGGTGCCGGAAGAAAACACACAAAGGTCCATTTGCAGAGGGACATCAACCTTCTTTTCTGGGTTTCCCAGATTGATGAAACTCGATTCGAATCTGGCCAAGAACTCGTGGATTCCTTTGGTTTGCAGGTCAACCTACATACCCCGGTCAAGTAATTTTTCCCCCGGAAATCGCCGGAGCCTTATGATCAGGGCTTATGAAAACCCATGGGTTTCCCGTTACTAAGGCCGGCTCTTAAACCCTTATTTCGGGGGTCGTACGTTGGGGGGGGGGTAGGTTGACCAGCCAGGAGGCCCGGTGTTTCATGGGGGCCGGTGTTGCCAGGCGTTGGGGCAGACCTTAGCCATTGAACATATCAACACCTTCTTGTCGGGAAGCACGGGGTGCAGGGGTGCAAGTTTCTGGAAGTGCTAAGAGTTTCTTGGATGTGTTTTTTTGGTGATTTTTTACTTTTCTACCATGGTATAATCACCATTAAACTGAAACTCCCATTAAATCACCTTTTGGGAGAATATTTTTTGTTTTTTTCGTTTTTTTCCAAGCGCCTTAAGCAAGTCTAAGGGTCCTGAAGAGATGTAGAGGTCCATGAGGCAATATATGGACGTAACTCAAACTTAGATGATTCCTCAACTCAAGATGATCAAATTAGGATGGGACTAATTTGTTGGATTTGATGGCTCCTAATCTTCAGATATACCCATATCTACAGTGTATGTCTGGATATGTAGATATACGTATATAGAATTCCTATTTTAAGGACTTCCGAAACACTAGGAATCCTTTGCTTCCAGGTAATTGGTTTTCTCCATGGCTATGGAGCTGGATATCGAAAAACTTAAGCCATTTTTTGTTGCAAAGGGAAGGACTGGCAAGGATAATTAGGTGGTGGTTTCAAATATTTTTTTATTTTCACCCCGATTTGGGCAAATGATCCAATTTGACGAGCATATTTTTCAAATGGGTTGGTTCAACCACCAACTAGATGAAGGTCATAGTATTTTTAAAGACAAAAACCCTTACATGAGCAGGGATCAGTTGACCCTGGTTGTTTATAAAGGTTTTTTTTTGGGGAAGATGACATCCTGCCCATGTTATATGGGGATTGTTTCATAAAAACCATGGAATAAGGATCCGTATGAAACAACCAGGATTTAATGGAAAGTAACGTTTTTTTTTTGTGATTTGTGGCTCACATTTTCCTTAGGTCAATTCGGATTGGTGGCCCTTTAAAAGGGATGGGTCTTCAAAAGGTCCATTGGAAAGGGTTGGAATTTTCTGCTTCGATGACCAGTCAGGCGGACGCTGCGTGCGAAGATTGTGGAACGGGCGCAGTCGGATGGAGTGCAGGTGCTGGAGGGTTCAATTGATGTGCGAATGAGCGATGAACATTTTCCCTACTAAATGACGAGCAAATGAGCAAGGGGAGGGTTGAGTAAGCAGTTCAAGAGGGGAAGCCTCCTACAAGGAAAATAGGCGGAGTCAACGACTCAACAGAAAAAATCCGATGAACATCATTCAATTCATCACTATACTCTTGACCATTCAATCATGAGTATGATTGTGATACTAATTGGAGTACTAATGACGACAGCAAAATCATGGCTCATGTTAGGCTTATTGAGCCTGACATAGGATTATCAGCAGTGGCAGCAAAGATGTTTTTTTTAATGCTTTCATGTTTTTTACTTGCGCTTTTGCGTGACATATGGATTTATGTGTTCGTTCATTTACGAATTGAGTCACTTAGTTTTTCTTTTAAACAAATCGAATTCTATTTTTGGGTACTGCCCTTCGCAGAACACTGATCACCATGAGGAACGAATCACCTTCTTACGCCAGGCTGACCTGAACCTTCAAGTTTGTTTTTTAAAGAAAAGTTACATCACACTCCACATGTCATAGATAATATAGATAGCACATGTCTATACTGGCTCTAATTGCCTGGGTGGCCAGATGTGACTCGCCCAAATGGTAGGCCTTCATATCTGCCAGGCGATTCCCTCGCCGGCGCCGAAAGCTCACTCTCCGGCGCCGAAAGCGCCAACGCCTTCTGCGCCGAAAGCGACGACGCCTTCGGCAGGTCCTTCAGGGAGTTTGGGGGCTTCAGCTGTGCGAGCCGAAAAAAAACAACACCATCTACACCCTGGAAGATCAACATGGAAACATGTCCTCATGGAGGTTTAGTTCAGATCATTTATCCTTTCAAAATGGGTGATTTGTAGGTTCCAGCCGTTCATCTTCCAGGGTGTAGTAATTTTCCGGTGATTTCTGGTTGGGTAAAATTTTGAGGGAGGGGTGGCGATGACAGGATTCCGATTTACCCGGTCTCAGTTTGGTTCCCAATTTTGGGTAAAGGCTTATGAGGTCAATGAAGGATGTTGCGGCTTGTTTTTTCCTCTCATGAAAGATTCGGGACTAACACTAACCCAATCGACTGCCCTACTACCTGAATCGTAGCGGAAAGTGAAGGTTGGAGGTACAAGTTGGGCCCTAGTAGTTATGAGTAGGGTTATAGCCCCGATAAATGGCCGGAAATAGCTTGGTATGTAGGGTTCAAAAACCCTACATTCTTGGAGGCCCCATGTCCCTCCACTTGTAACAGGTTTTTGGGCCAACCTTGTATGGGAAGGAATTTGAACAAAAACACGTTCCGACATGATTGATTTGGGTAGGCAATCATGATGGGATCCGGGGACGGTTCTTGAAGTTTCAGTGGGTTTGTTTTCCCGGTTTGTTATCCTGCTATCCGTTTCCGGTCGGGTTTCGAAACGGACAGCAGGTTTAAGATCCTTCAAGCCACCGCCACAACCACAGGGCAAGATCAGTAGGATTTTTGAGTTGGAATTTGATACATTAAGGATTTTGACAAATATATAAAGGGGGCCAAACCCAAAATCTAGCTTCCTAGACTTGTTTGAATCACGGTTATTTTTTATTTTTTAATTTTATTAGGGTGTTCAAACTTGGGGGTGTGAACCTTAAAATTTTCCATTTTGAATGTAGATCATCAAAGAGAGGTGGTTATCCCTCCCTGAAACTAACAGCCAGTTCGCACCTGAAAATTAGGTCGTTGAACGATGATACTATCTTTTTGGGTTTCGGCCTATTTTCAGGGGCTATGTTAGTTTTAGAGAGGGTATATATACACACAATCATAGTCAAAATCAGATCATCACATGAGGGGGGACTGGTGTTGGTATGACAGGTGAAAATGCTGGTGGGGCAACGGCAAGGGTGCCCCAGCTTGCGGCGGGCTGGGTAAGCTTCGGCAATGGAGGAAGTTCGGTCAATATCCCTGAAGAAGCGAAGCTTGCATAGTACCTGCAACAAGATTTGGTGGCTTCGGGGTTTGGAAGAGCGGGAAGACTTCCTACCTGGGGGATCATCCCAGGACTTGTAAGTGGTTAATAACCATGGTGATCGTTGTTGTCCCCTAAGGATCGGCTTGCGGGACCCCTTCCAAATGGGTTTTTTCATGGCTTGTAAACGGGGGTGATCCTAACCACTTACATCCACTGTGATCCGGGACCTCGAAGCTGATGCTCCAAAGCATGGAACTTCAAAGGATTTCTTGATTTTGTTAGGTGTAGAGTGGCCCCCTTTAAGAATGTTTAGTTATAAGGTTGTGCAAACAAAACATCCCAATCAAACCCTTTGCAAATCACCCCCCAAAAATCGGTGCAACTGCACATTCGTGGCCTTTTTTTTTAACAAAGTTGTTTTTTTTCCATGCCCCCGGCTTTACTAACCTCATGTTTTTTTTTGTTTGGGAAAAAAATCCACCAAGGCTCGGCTCAAAATCATAACCCGTAAACTTTCCGGGAAACCAGACGTTTGACGTCCATCCTTTGGGCCCCTATCCCAACGAGGCTACCACGGCCAAGAGTGGTGGCATTGCAAAGGTGCCTCCAAAGGCTAAGGCAGATGTACCTCTCAGCAAGATCACCATGGCCAAGGCGGATGAGTTTGGCCCGGCGGATTTCGATGAGTTTCGATGTTCGGCGGCAATTTCTGCGGAAAATGTGACCTTTTTTTTTGAAGATGGCTGAAAAAGGTGGCCAAAAGATCATTTAGGCGAATAAAGTGACCTCCAACTTAGGGGATAGAAAGCCGTGAATCATGTGGGGGGGGGGCGACTTTTTTTGTTGGGTTGGTTGGGGTTGTCTTTCGGAAGGCCGGTGATTTAAGTGGAAAGGGAATGGGGTGGTTGGATTTTGTCTTTTTTTGGATGGTGATTTGTTGAGTTATTGTTTTTTTTTGGGGGTGGCGCAACTTTTTTGGAAGACTTGTAGATCAAAAGGTACATCGAAAACACATCTAATCTGCTATGTTGCTGGTATATATACTACTGGAAGTTGCGAAAAAAGATTGTGATTTCGTTCACCGGTTCATTTGTTTGTTGTTGCCTAGGGCAGCTAAAGTTTAAATACCTGGCTGCTGCAGGGCCCAGGGTTTTGAAGTCGTCATTTTCTCTGATGCGATTCTTTGCCGGTGAAGATTTCATTCCAAACAGACAGCAAATTGTAAGCGGGGTTGAGGTATGGATTGTATAATCATGTATAATTAATGAATCACCATATCTTGGGATTCGTGAAATCCCCCCTCCTACCCTCCCAGTAACAGTGGGAACCATGAGAAATGAAGTGGCTTAAGCTTGGGGATTTTCGAGGGGATCTACCCCCCCAGCCAGGATGCAATCGTCAGCACCGGGATTCCACATGACTGTAACCTGTAGGGACCCTGGGACTCCCAAGTTTTGGCCAAACCTTCAAACCTTGCCACGAATTGCATCCTCCGAGGGGGGTAGATCCCAACCCCACGATTCGGACGAAGGTTCCAATGCTTCGTCACGTTTTTTTTTTGAAAGGCAGCCTTATCGAAGTCAGCTGGAATGATGGCAGCACAGGTTCGGGATTTTTTTTTTGAAATTGATAGGAGGTGGTTGCTCCCGGTTTCCTAAACGCTTTTGTTTTTGGCAGCTGTGGCCGGGGGCAAAGAAAAGCTCACCTCCTTGGTCGTTCGTCTTAGAAAAAAAAAGGGTTGTGCTTCAAAATTGGGGGGAAAATGCTGATGTTTTTTTTTAAATAGAAATTCAGGTTGGTGACTTATATGGATTGATAAGTTTGCAGTGGGAAACTTCATGGCGAAAAATACCCGAAGGATTCGCCTGCTGGAAAAATAGGAAGATCATGATTCAAAGCAGCAATGTTTGAAGTTCTATATATTTCCATGCTAGTTTTTGGGGCGGAAAACCCATGAAAAAATCCCATCAACAGGAGATTTACCAAGTGATTTACCAGGTTAGTAGTATTGACAAATGCCCAGACATTTTTTGCGGATTCCACATGTAAGGGATGATGAAAATCCGCACATGAATCCATGAACGCCATCCATTGTCAATCCTGGAATTGCTACCGAGTATTTTTCAACATATTGCAATCAAAAAAAACGTCCTGAAAAGCCAGGAAGGGCATCCTATTGCAACAACCTTGACAGCGAACTCAACGTCTCATTCACATCTTGAAAAAATCCCCATGGTTGGTTTCATACCCCGTTTCGGGGTGTGTGTGTTTCTGAAAAATCAGATTGAGAATCAACTTCCTGAGATTTCAAAGAGGTAAATCTCAGGTCACCAAGTTTTGCGAACTAACTCTGACATGGCAATCACATGTTCCTCTCAACATGTTTTTTAATTAATAGTGTTTAAAACACTTTTGTAAAATTTCATCTTCAATCCCAAAAAAAAATCCTGATAGATTCTTTCAAAGGTGCACCTTTGACATTGTGATTTCCTCTTATATATACATATATGAAATCCAAATGACCTCTTTGTTTTAATTGGAATTTGGGCCTTGATTTTGGAAGGAAAAAAAAGAGGACATTCACAGGTTCCAGGTATCTACCAGGTTGTGGTATTAGATGATTTTTATTTTCAAAATTGGAGAAAGATTCCCATTTTGAGACATACTGTGATGTTTTTGAAGCCCTGTAAAGATAGATTACGACCATCCTCAACTGGTGAGCTTTCAACCGGGATGTTTTTTCATCCATCAACAGTACTTTTTCGGGACAAAGGTGGCTCAAGAGCCAGCCGTTACGTAACGGTTAGCCACTCCCTGAAACGAAAAGCAGCTCCGAAACGCCCCCTGAAAATAGGCCTAAAATTGACCCAATTTTTGGCGTTTGAAACGACGACCTCGAAATTTCAAGCATCCATTTTTCAGGTTTCGGTTTCTGTCAGTTTCAGAGACGCTTTAGCATGGGAATCAAAGGGGATTTCCCCCCAAAAATGCCACCCCCTCCGAAAAAACAGGCCCTAATAAGGCCTTATTATGGGAAACCAATGGTTAATAGTCCCTTAATAGGGCCTTATTTCTTGGGGTGTAGCATTCCAGCATATCCACCCAGAAAAAAAGCTGCATTCCAGGCCGCTGCTGGCGAGGTCTCTAAGGCACCAGCAAAAGCCAAGGCTGCAAAGGCTGCCATCGCCAAGGTCGGGGTTTGTCGGGTTTGTCGCGGGACAAACGCCATGGAAAAACCCATCGGATCTCAAAAATCACATGGCCAGGTCTTCATCCAAAAAAACCCTTCACTTTTACGATTCGTAGGGTCAAAGTAGAAACTTCACATCTTCGCAAAAAAGGGTGAGTAAAGAGATACTGTGACTTGGTTTCAATGCACTCTCTGCCATCAGAAGACTCAAGTCACAAACATCCACCGACCAGGTACCTCCCAAGCAACTACAGCAGCACCAAGCCAAGGCTGCCGAAGCAAGTGCACCTGTGGCAAGCACATCCAAGGCTTCTCCCCCTGCAAGTCCTTCGGGAGAAAATGTGCCAGATGATGCCTTGTGCCCTGGGAGAAAAAAATAGGGGTGGTTGAAGGGGAGGTGGATGGAGGTGGCATGGGTCGACATTTTTTTTTAAAGGGGGGTGGAGAGGAGGGAATACTCTCCCAAAATTCAACATGGAACCTGAGAATGATGGGTTTTTTTCAAAAAGAATTTCCCTGTTCCATCCTTTTCCAGGGACTTCTTTTCAGGTTCCAGCTGTTAAATTTTTTTGGGGGTGTATCCATTTCTGGTCATTGGACATTTCCAGTTTTTTATTTCAATCTTTTGTATGTATCCTCCTGGACTTTTCGACAGGAGGAACATGAGTTTCTGAGAAATTCCATGCAGATGCGCAGATGAAATGCAACCAAGACTTGAGCTTTTAAGCTAGACAAAAGCAACTGGATCGAAATAGTGAAAAGATGACGGGAAGCAATGCATCATATCATTTGCAGTAGGTATAATTCAATCTACCACCCACCCAGGATGCCAGTCATAAGCAGGATTATTACATTTCTAAAAAGGGGATTATTTCCCCACATCCCCACATCTTGTTACCCTCTCACCTCAATGCCCTTTTCCCAAAAATGACCCAAAAACCACTCAAAGGTACCAGTTGGTCGGTGAACTCACAGAGGAGACCCTGATGGTGGTGGGGTGGGTCCAGATATAGCGGTTGGGTTCGTAACAAGAAATGGATGCGACTTTGAATTTTCGTTCCCCCAGGGAACGAGTCCATATCCCACTCTGGGAAAAGGAAAATCATCGACTCAAAAGTGCCTTTGGAGGGTGGTTTTCAAAGATTTGTTACTTTTATCTACCCTTACTTGGGGAAATGAACCACCAACTAGTAAAACTAAGCACCCCTCCCGGGAAGTAGCATATCCCATCCCAAACGTGCTTGCGAAGAAAAGAAAAACTGAACAACATCTAAGAAGGACTTCTTGAGTGTCGTCACTTAGATAGCAGCAAAACAATTCGACCAAGAAATCCCAAAAAATTGCGCTTGAAATACCACTTCTGAGAGCTTAAACCTTCATGGCATGAACCAGATTCCCTGGGGTGTTTTTTTTAAACGGCACGGCACGGCACGGCTTTTTCTGAGGGTGCATCAACAACTTGTGTGTGTAGAATGCCACATCTATTCTTCCAAGCAGGATTTGCCGGAAGTACTGTACATGGTACATGGTACATGGTGTCCACTATGGTGTCCAAGCGGGCCCGCAACGGCTCTGTGCAAGTGCAGGGAATGTTGACATCCTCCACCCCACCTCAACTCCATTTCATTTTTGTGTGTGAACTTGCAATATTCAGCAACCTGTATCATATTACCATGATTTTTGTGGATGATAACTCTTTTTTCCCGGTTGTGCACCTGCAGAAACATGGGGGGATGGATGTCATGAGGGAAAAGGAACCACAGGCTCTCCCATGCTCTCCCTTCATAACGCCGGCTTTTTTTTTCTCAGGGATTTACTTACAGTATTTCTTAACCCTTTCAAAAAACCATGGACCACGACCAAAAAAACGCTGGCCCAAAGCAAACAAAAATCCTCCAGGACCCGGTGGTTCAGGATGGACTCATTTTAGAGGATCGATTGAACGAGGCGAAGTGGTTGGGTTTTTTTCGTTTGTAAAGGTCCCCGGGCCTTTTGTGGCGGTTGGTGACTTGTTTTTTTTTTTGCGGTTGTTGGTGAAATGTATATTACCAGGTGCTTCAAGCCGTGACCTTTTTATCACCCATTTGGAGGTCACTTGGCTTTTGAAAGGATCGCTTAACCATCCCAAAACGGGCACAAAGGATTGCCTGGTAGTGTTTTTACTTTTTATTTTTTTAAATGTCATTTTTCCCTTTCACCAGCTAATTGAAGATATTCTTCACGGGGTAGCGAATCATCCAAGAAGTTTGGGAATTAAAAAACATTACAGAAGTGGACCTTCTGTAAAAATCTGTAAACACAGGATTTTGGCTTGATTCAATCTTGATTTTCGATCTTGCTCTTTGTTTGTACAGTCAATTTTGATGAAAAAACATGAATGTAAATCCAAGAATGACAAGCATTTTGTTCCCCCATGTCCCACAGGTTACCTGGTTTCCCCAACTTCTCCCATGCCCCCTTGGCGCCCAAGCAACTGGTTGCAGTTGGAACGTTGATTTGGAACACCTTGAGGTCACGCATCAGACTTGGAGGTTTTCAGCACTTGGAGGTTTTTGCAACAACATGTGACTTAACCTTTGGGGTTAAATCTGATATTTACCCCATATTTACCCAGTAACACCTGAAACACTCCAGGATATGAATGGAGCTTAAGTTGAGATTTGGTGCACTTATAAGTAGTATTCCTTTAAGAAATTTGATGTAGACTACATCTTAAGGGAACAAGAACTCTGGGTTTAAACTCCCCAAGTTTAACATGGCACCTAAACATTATGGTTTCCGGAGCCAGAATCTCCTATTCCAAGGTGCCATTTTCAGGGTTCCAGCCATTACACTTTCGGAGGGTCTGAAAAGGCTTCAACTAGGCGGTGGTTTCAACTATTTTTTCATTTTGTATCTCCCTACTTGTGGAACTGATCCAATTTGACACATGTTTTTCAGATGGGTTGGTTGAAACCACCTATCTAGTCAAACATTTTCCATGCCATTTCATGACTGGTCCATTTGGTACGGACGCCTGGAACCAGGTCTTCAGACGGCTCTGGGAGGGGGCGGCACGAAAGCCCAAGGCACGGTTGGACGGTTGGGTGAGATGTTTTCACCCCTCGAAAATGGTGACCCGTTTGGACCGGCAAATGATGGGATTTTTCCCAACCCAAACCGAATGAAACAATTGTTGAAACTCAGCCTTTGGAATGATACTGTTAGATGGTTCAGAAATCCCAAGGCCAACCACTTGGGATTGTATTTAAAACCTTGGTTTGGGACGTTCAATTTCCGGAAAGAAATGCAATGAAAGTGTTTAGCATGTGCACAGTGCAGTGTGGCGACATCGAAGCGAAGGCACTGGGGATTTTCTCGCTCGATACCCTACTCCCACCTGTTCGTCAAAAAGAACAAATTGCCACGGGTCGGAACATCAAGAAATATCAGTCCATGAAAAATTCCAACCAAAAATCATCCCAACTGTGACATGTCACCTACTCGGAAAACCTACTTGTCGCGAAAGAAATCCCGCAAGATCCCCCTTGCTTGCAACTCCCGTGTTTGTCCGGGGATTGCGTTGTTTTTTTTAAATCCCTGTAAAACTCTGCGGTGACCCGAATTGGAGGATTGGGTGGCTGCATGGCAAGCTTTAGGTATTCCAGGAGACCGTCAGGGCGAGGCGTGGAGTGCATCGGCGAGTTTTTATGCCAGGAGAGGTTTTTCCACCTGCAGCATTTGCCAGAACTAGGTTGGTGGCAACTCAAATATTCTTTATTTTCACCCCAAAATTTGGGGAAGATGAACCCAATTTGACATGCATATGTTTCACATGGGTTGGTTCAACTACGTAACTAGAGAAGATCAACACAAAAACTCTGTTTGTTTTCAATTGAAATGGTGTTATGAAGGACTAAAAGTTTCAATCTCCCGATGATTTTTTTCAACTTTTTGGTGGCAAGATCTGGATCAAAATTGGCAGGGAGTGCTTCGTCGAAAAATGTGAGGGTTGTCATTTGTGTTGGTGAGTGAAGGTTGAATCTCTGATTTTTGGGACAATTCTGGGTGCTAGTTTTGCGTCACGTGATGCAAAACCCTTCCTTGGATTCATAGTTGAAAGATCGGGAAACTTCTCAAACATGATCTTTGTGCTTCAGATCGCTGGATGTCCTTTTAAGAGCATGCGTAGTAGACAGTTTGGCTATATACCCTACTGGAATGTGCGTTAAAAAAACCGGTGACGGATGGGATGGACGGCGTGATCCTCATCACCACTGATGTTAGTAAATCCAGGCTCTGCAGAAACTCCTGAACATTGCTTTCGTTCAGACAGAGGAGTGTATGGCGATTTGTTTTTTTGTTTTGGGGTGGTTGAAGGAGGATGATAGGATGATAGGATTTTGGAGGCATTTTCACCAGAATTCTGCAGAAGTACACACCAGTTGCCAACCATTCATGTGAGATATGAGAGTAGAACTAGAACTATGACAGCAAACCAACTGAGATTAGAATGGGTCCATGGGTGCTACTACCGTTCATGGTCGAAAAAAAACACTGGTGTTGAATCAGACTTGTCCCATAGAAGTCATGGGTTTGGCTTGGTTGAATGCCTGTAGCGATTCAACTCCCAACCGAAAGCCCTTTGTTCACCGCGAGAGTGGCATGTTTTTTTTGTTGGCTGTCAAACTGGGTGAAGCCTCCCTCCAGGACTTTTTCAACGATGAAATTCATCATCAATTGGAAATCACTTCTATCAAGTCTTTTGGTGTTCCCTTTTAGATGATTTTTCCAAGGGTTGAGTGGAATATCAAGATCCATTCATGAATGCAAAAAAGAAATGAGAAACAAACATCCCCAGAGTATTGCTGCTGTACTTTGTTTTCAATTCCTGGCTCCTTGAGGACCCCGACAAGGCTCCTTTGATTCTAGCAGAATTGGTTGGGGGGTCTCAATGATTCGAAGACGCGGAAGTGCCCTTCGTTGGCGTCGTGGGGGGTACAGTATCATAGTTGATGGTAGTTTTGGGTGCTAGGTAAGAAGGCCTTGTTTACAAGCTTTGTAGTATATACTATATTACTATCGTACAATATATACTCTCTTTGTGTTTTTCGTTCAGAGTGGGAATGTTTTGGATGTTGAAGTTGAGTGACATCCATCCTTCTTACATGTGAGGAAGGTTGTTGAATTGAAAGATTTGGTCCTTGTTGGTGGAGTTTTCTTGGAATTCAAGGTTCATTCCAGGATTTTTCCATGGCTAATCAACCAACCCCCCCCGCGCCACGTACCACCCACAGAAATAATAAGGGTTTAATTTTCGGTCAAAAATTAAGGGAAACCAAAGGAATTTTCATAAGCCCTTAATAAGGGTTTCCCATGATTAACAAGCCATGAACCCCCCCAAGCTCACCCGTTCTATGTATCGGTTTACCACGCCGAGGTCAAGGGACATAAGGTGAAGATGCGCGCTGTGGAGGATGTCTTTGTCTCCTTTGGGTTGGGGGGGCCCAAAACCAGATTTTCCCAGGTTTGGTTTGAGAGTCGCAAGCGGTTTTCAGAAGGGGATAAAAGGCAGACCCAAAAAGGTTTTTGTCTTTTTTCCGGCAAATGAAGAGATATATATATGGATGTTTCCAAAAATAGTGGTACCCCAAAATGGATGGTTTATAATGGAAAACCCTATTAAAATGGATGCTTTGGGGGTACCACTATTTTCGGAAACATCCATATAATCAAAGGTACAGTCATACAGTAAGCTTTGGATTTCTTCTGTCAAGATTCCCATATTCCTAGACAAATCATCTAAGGGAGTTGAAGGGAGGTGCATCAAACCTGCACAGCCAAACATGAAGTTTGTTGCTTCGCTTGGGGTTTTCTTCAAAATCCTGGGGTCCTCTATGACTCTAAACCAACCGGGTGCCCACGTGGTGAATGGAGGTTGACACATGATTCGGAGAGGGTTGTGTATCGAAGTGTACGGGCACATCAGTAGATCTTATGTATACCAGTTGGTGTGTATATGTTGGGGGTAATTACCCTCCCGAGGTTTAACAGCTCGCCCCTGAAAAGTTGCCTTCTCAATAGGAAAGTCGTTTTCCAACCACCATTTTCAGGGGCGAACTGTGAAACTTCGGCGGTAATTATCCCCAGGAATGTGTGACAGAAGCTCAACATGGATCCACTAAAATTGGAAAAAACCATGATGGTCACTGGGATCCTGGGAAATATGTATATATACACATACACATACACATAATTACAATATATACATATACAGTATACATATTATGTGTATATGTATATATAATATATATATAGAACATATCTATATATTTTTTGAAAATGCATATTCAAGCTCTAAAGTCTCCAAACAGCTTCTTATTTCTGACTGATTCTCTTGAATGAACAACTCTGAATGACAGGTTAAATGATGTTTCTGCAAATGTCAGGGATCTAACATATAGCTGGCTGCAACAGGGGCCTGTGGGCCCCCTTGATTCAAAGGAATTTTCTATCTCAGTCACTAACCCCTTGCCTGGTAAGTTACCTTGTCTTAAAGACGCTACATAGTCTTGCCTTCTATTTAAACAACGCATGACAAACGTCCGGTCAAGTTTGGCATCTGCATTTCTCACATCTGACCAGGCAAAATTTGGATGGAATCCTAGCGATTAACGAGGAAGCATGGCAAGTTTATGCCAAGTTCCTCTTCCACGTCTGGGATCCCAACGGGGGGAAACGGATGTTGTGGGGGACCGGAGAGGTGAGGTTTGGGTATGAAAAATCCCCCCAGAAAAGTGAAGATGTGCAAAACATTTCTTTGAAAACATACTTTTTTTTGGTTGTGGTTAGCAAGCAGGGAGGTTTGAATGTGATGTTAAGACAATTGAGAACATATACGGAAAAAATGGTGGTTGAACCCTGGAGTGGGAGATAAGTTGGGTGACAGTTGACCCACCCTTTATAAGTGCAAGTGCTAGAAAATCAGCCTGGCTCGATGGATTAGCAGCTTAGCAAAAGGCGAAGTCTGAAGCATAGGTGTCTCACGGTCAAGTTTCTCGAGTCATCAAGCAAGTTAGGATCACCCCTATTTATAAGCTATGAAGTTCGGCCATTTGGAAAGGGGTCCCATAACCCAATTAAGGGGACTTACAATCACCAATGGCCCTCATTGTGCCACCTTTGGGATCGTAGATTTTGACTCATCTTGAAATCCATCCAACGGGCAAATGACATGCAAAATGGATGAAAACCCCCTGGAAGTTCAACATACTGTAGCCCCTGAAAAATTAGCATCTCAATAGGAAGCCCGATCGTCTTCCAGTTCCATTCAGTTTTAAGGGGGCGAATTTTTTCCAACTTGGGACGTTTGGTGAGGAAAATCTCAGCTCCTCTACATCCCACCAGATCCAAAAACAGTCCCAAATCTTCGTAACTTTTCGTTGTTTTTTGAGGTCTTCCCAAAGCCGCAAACGGCCGGTTGGGGCTGGTCACGCGTGGGCTGGGATTTTAGAGGATGGTTTCTCGAAGTCCAAGTGGATGACGCGTGGGTGAGATTTCCGGTGGTGGGTTTGCAAGAAACGGCTGGGGCCCGTTTTCCCATAGAAAACCGCCTGGTTCGGTTCGAGGTTAACAGGTTGGTAGGCTTTTTATGGAGCCAAAATGAGAGTTGCAGACATGGTTAGGAATGACCTTCCCCTTTTAACTATTGCACAGACAAAAATCTCAGAAACGGTAGAGTTTCGCCGATGATTGGATGAGGGTGACGGTTTTCGGTGAAGAAAACAGCTGCAAATTGTTGGATGGATAGAAAGTAAGTCAGAAAGAAAGGTAGAGGATGAGTTTATGATATCTTTCTTATTTTTAATGATGGCCGGTAGTGAGCTGAGCTGGAAATTCGACATTCAGGCAATTTTTTCAGCAACGCTGTGAAGTACACCACCTGAGTTGTTAAAATGAACACGCTCCGCATGGTTTATCGCAGCCCCTGAAAATCCCTCATTTTCTCGTGTGTTCTGATTTTTGTTTAAAAAAGGATACGATCTGGCCAAATTACCCAGGGAGTGATCTTACAGACGAATATTGTCGAAGATCTGTTAATATGTCAACATGGTCATCAGCCATCTGGCGTAACAAAAAAGTAGGGAAGTTGGTCATCCTGGTCAATGAACAAGACTTCTTTCTTCAGCACGATCCAACCTATTGTGGTGAAGTAGGTGGAGCTATTGATGGCAATGGCACATTTTGGGATTTGAATCGTTCCATGGATAATTACTCTTAGTGTACTCAGTGACCCCTCTGATGTTTTTTTTTCCAGAAGATGCACGTTTTCACTCCATCTTAGTTTCAGGGATGTTTCAGATGGCCTTTTTTTTGAGATGTTGTTTCAACACACCTTTGGAACACACCCCTAAACCTTTACCAACGGGCTATAAATGGATTCCTTTTCATAGTTGGCTAGGGGGATTGCCAGGGGTGTGCTCTAGGGGTGTGTTGTAACTTTCTTGGAGATGTGGGTTCGAAGAACCCGTTTGGGACTCAAGTAGATGACAACTAAAGGGTGAACATGGATCAACTCGCACATGGATCCACGAAATATCTAAATGGCTGGTGCATGTCGTGCTGAGCAGTCATTCGCAGCCCGCATGGCCATTTTCCCCATCCTAAATGACGAGCAAAGGGTCGCAACTGCTTGGGGGTTGGTTCGCGCTGCCCAGACAAACATCCAGTATACCTTGTGTAGTTCCCCCCTCCCAACAGTGGCAAATGAAGGTTTAGTTTCCGGATCATCCCACCGAAAAAAAAAGGTATCTAATGTCATCCTGGTGGTGACTGGCATCCAGGCACCCCACTTGAAGGTTCTTCCCATCTAGTAAGTAGCTAGTAACCATGGTTAGTAAGTCCCCTAACTGGCGTTATTCCCCTTCCAAATGGCCTCAATGGCTTATAAATGGGAGTTACTAACCCCTTACTAACTGGGATGATCCTCCAAGCAGGGGACAACCCAAATACCCAATGGTGGCATACATGTTCCATTCAGCTTCTAAGGGCCGCTCGCTCCCCCCTCACCTTAGGTGGCAGTTCTGTGAACGCTGCGTGCAATCCCTGGAGCCTTCGCGGTCCTTTGATGTGCTTCTTGGATTCCGCAAACTTCATGGAAATTGTGGTGTTACCACTTGAAGTAAAAAAACACCATAGCTGGCAATGGACAAATTCGGTCCACCCCCCATTTTTTGGATGGTATTTATATGTATGTATTTATGTATTTACTGTTCCCTGAAACTAACACCAAAAAGCCCCTGAAAATAGGCCGAAACCCTCAAAAAAGCAATGTTCCAACCATTAATTTTCAGGTGCGAACGGAGGGTAGTAGGAAAGATGGGGTAGATTTTTCAACCAGCTATTTGTTAGTTTACTGGAGGGTATGGTGATTTCGGAGGTTCAGGGGTGACCTAGACTGGGGCAAAATATTAGCAAAACAAACTACCGGTAAGGAATTGTCCCCAGAAGGGTGGTGAAAAGTAAGGGAAATGGCTTTTTCAAAATGCCGACCAATTCAGGTTCAGGGGTTTTATAGTTGCCCTTTAGGTGATCTCCAAAGATGAGTTCAATTTGCCAAGAGCTACAGTAGAATTTTGTATACACCCCCGAAAACTAACATGGAACCTGAAAATGGACCCCTGGAAAAGGAGATTCCTTTTGGAAACCATCCTTTTCAGGTTCCATGTTAAACTTTGGGAGGGTAGGGAAAGTACCTTTCATGATTTCAGGGTTGTCATCCAGTTTGATTAACGTGTTGGTTTGTTATGGATCCACCATATCCACGTCAACTTCACCAAGGATCGGTCTGGTCTTGAGGCTTTGCCAAGATCCTTGGTGCACTTGAAGCGGAAAAATGGGAGTTTGTCGTTTTGTGCCACCGTCTTTGTTGTTATGGTTGTTGTTGTTGTTGTTGTTGTTGTTGTTGTTGTTGTTGTTGTTGTTGTTGTTGTTGTTGCTGCTGCGGGTTTTGATAATGTGTTTTTTTTGGGGGGAGGTTGAGTTGAGCTTCAAGAAGAGGCAAAAGGTTCTGAAGAATCATGACAAAAAATCGACCAAGTCAAATTGTGCAAAGCTCCGGGAAGTTAACCTCTGATTCTGGGCAATTTTTTTTGTGACAGCAAAACTGGAGAAAATAACGTAAATACCCAGAATTCCTTCCGTTTTTTTCTCAGAAAATCCTGAACATCAGGTTGGTGAAATCGTATCATCATCACATTGACGTTGACCAATAGATTTCACCCATAGTACATGAATAGATTTCTAGCAAAGGATCATGATTTTTACATTGGATCTTCCAAAGGGTGCGGAAAATGGTTCCTAAACCAGATCCTTATTGGATTGTTTTTTTCTGGTATTACAAAAATGATGTTCGATCCTTCGGAAAAAAAACACTTGCTTTTTAACTTCGCATGTGGGATCCTCCATCCCCAGAGTTTGTGGCATGTGATACCAAGGACAAGGAGGGTGTGCCGATACACAGTTGTCAGGTTGGTGGTGTGGGATGAAACCGAAAAAGGTTGGAAGGTTAGGACTGCCACATAGACGAAAGGAGTTGAAGAAATATTCGCAGGAGGTTAGGGATCCAAATTGAATCCAATCAATTTGGTTACGTGGATGTTGGTGGTAACCGAATGTGGTTGCACTTAAATGACTGCCATAATTTCCCATGGGATTTCTTCTGAAAGATTCAGATCATTTAATATACTAAATCTTTCCCCCCCGTGAAAGCCATCCATGTCCAGAATTTTTTTGGGGGGTTAAAGTTTAAAGCCTCCAACCGGAACCAAAAACCCTCCCCAAGAAGTCTCGTCTTCAGCAACAAGGGTCAGCATGGTGCCTAGGTGTGTCACTACTTGTTACCATCACTGCACTCCCAGAAATGCCCATTCCCCAGGTTCAAAATCCCTCCCCGTTGCCTTGCAGCTGCGAGATGTCAGATGTGGCGCCCAAAAAAATTCTGAAAATTGGGAGATAAAAAACCAGAGTGTCGAAGATACTGCAGGTACACCAAGCACCACCCAAACTTGGAATCTTGCAACAAAAAGATTTTTTTTTTGTACAAATCTATGTTTTTTTTTGTGAGGGATGCAAGACGTTTCTTTTTTCCAAAAAAAAAGCATCAGCTTTTTTTGTGTTCCGAAGGAAAGGGGCCTCACCCGAAACCAAAAGCCACGTGCCCTTGCGTAAAGCCATGGTGCCATGGTCGCTGTTCCTTTCGGTGCCCATGTGCGTAGCCTATGCGTCGTCGCTTGGAGCAAGCAACACCTTTGGAACATGACTGAAACCTCCATAAATGGTGGGTAAATAAAGGAAGTCCTTCCGAAACAATGGCTCAACGGATGCAATCTTGGGAAGTCATGTTTTTTAAAAAAACCGGTCCCAAAGACTCAACGAATTGATAACTGTCAACACCAGAATCCCACTTTAGAAGTCCTGCTTGGGATGCTGATGAGAAGCTTGGAATCCTCATTTTTTTGATTCCCTAAAAAATCATGAGTGATCACTATGAACCAAGCAGAATTACCCTCCCGAAGTTTAACGTAGCCCCTGAAAAATGATGGTTGGAAGACTACTCTCCCTTTGGGATGGTATATTTTCAGGGGCTATGTTAAACTTCCAGGAGGTATTTTGTTCTTGGATCAATTGACCTTTCTCCGACCTGTTGATCTTTTTTGGGTCTCAAATTTAAGACTCTCCGAGGGTCTGGTGTTCAATTCTATTCTCCCCTTTGCGACATCTGAATGGTTTTTGAGAGTAAAGGCATCAGGATTTTTCAAAATTTCACCACCGAAACATCCCATCTACGAAAAGGATGGATCTTATCAAACGTAGAGGTTCAGGATACTTAGTAACAGGTTATATGTAGGTTTATAACCCTAGTTAGGGGACATATAACCCACTTATAGAGGTTGTAACCCTGGTTACTATCCACTTACTGAACCTCTAAGAAGCCAAGCATTTTTCACACTTTTTCCTGGTGCAATTTTTGGATAATTCGTCGCGACTGCGACTTGGACCCTTTTAGCTGGTGAAATACATCCCGGAAGATCGGAAAAAGTATAGGACTCAAGGGACTTATCCTCCCTGAAAATAAGCCATCCCAAAAAGGAAAGGAGTATTCCAAGCATCGATTTTCAGGTGCGAACTGTTAGTTTCAGGGAATTCTTTTTTGATTCTCTCGTTTTTGTGGGGATATGAGAAGAATCATCGAAAATTACCCAATGCTTCTATCTAAGAACCTACCAAGGATGGCGATAGGAACCAGCGTTTGGGGCAATTTTGAGCTTAGACATCTATCCCAAGATCACGTGCTTCTACCGACTGCTAGATAGAAAGGAATCTTGCCAACCCTTTGTTGGTAAATATGTTTTTTGTCTCAGTGTGTTGTGTTACCATCTTCGACTTTTGTGTGGTTTCAAGCATTGCTTTTGTTTCAATACAATCATTTTAGACATCGAGAACATCTAGGTGGTGGTTTCAAATATTTCTTATGTTCGTCCCTTACTAATTGACTAATTGACAACTGACTAATTGACTAACTAACTTTTTGACGAACTGACTAACTAGCGAACTGACTAACTGACTGATTGTGACTCATATTTTTCAGATGGCTTGCTTCAACCACTAACGAGTTTCAGTGGGTTTGGTGCAACCCAACCGACTCGACAACCAAGCTTTTTCAAAAGGTCTGCTGGCACCTTCACTGCGTCGATCTCCAAGCCTAAGATCACCACGGTCGCGATTTTTTTTCCCGAAAAAAACAGGGGGGGTTGGTGAAGGGGCCAACATTTGAAGATGTATTTCCTATTGAAAATGGACAAATTTCCAATGTCATGTTAGTTTTCAGGGGTGTAAGCCAATGTAATTAGGATTTGGTTGGGGGGAAGTCAGTTGAGGACGTCTTTGTTGTTTAGTTTTTATAAAGTTGTTTTTCCTTCATTTTTCTTCGAACAAAATAGAAAGCTCCGAGTTTTCTCGACACTTTTGCAGCCCTTTTCCTGGCATGGGGAAGAAGGTTTCTGAATCCCCAAAAGCAAAGCCTTCAATTTTAGTGTCATTCTCAATACCAACTGGACATGTACAGTAGCTTCCCTTCCCCACTCCTGTTTTTGGGGGAAAGATTGCGAATGCTTGAGTAGTTCCTTACATGCCAATCTTGCTGGAAGTGGTGGTTTAGGGATATGCCGATATGCCAACATGCCCTGATCCTGGCATTCTATCTTGAATCCATCAAAAATTGAAAGGGACCTTACCCGCGGATCCCTAATTAAGTTTCTAGAGCTATTAGATACTCAGGTTTAGGGGTCCGTTCAGTGGGTCCTGTTGGAGATTTCTTGGATTGAAAGAGCCCAGCTTGGTTGGAGTGTTTTCAAAATTTCCTCGCTAGAAAAAGTCTGTTGGTTGGCAAGAAGATATTGTGAAACTAACGAAAAAATCACGGCAGTTTTTTGTTTTTTTCAGGCAAAATTGCATGGTGCCTTTGACTTTCATTGTTTCTCCTTCACACAATCCCCCTGAGGTTAGGGGAGCCGATGGAAGCGAATCTTTCCGAAAGACAAAAAATTGGTGATTTTGAATTCATTCATCCCTTGATTTCAAGATCGAACGTCTTTAGGAAGAAAGTTAGGGGGCAGGGCAGTTTTTTGAACAAATCACCAAAAGTTTCAGGTACCAAAAATGCAGGTACTGAACCTTGTAAGGCTATTTTGGGTGTGGGTTTTCCCTTACATAAGCCTTACAGCTTATACCGGTTCGCACCTCCAAATTCACCAGACATTTGCATTGTTTGATCCCCTCCAAACAGGTGATTTGATGATGTACAAACCTGCAAACAAGAGCCTTCTGTCAAAGAATTTTCATACCCCTGGAACATACCAAAACGACCCCTTTCCCAACAGTTTATGTTTCGGAATTCCGAAAAATCATTTGGGTGAAAGGGGAAGCCTGAGGGTTCCCTTCGGGATGTCCCTGTAACCGTGCATTGTTTGCGTTGGTAGTATAATGACCCCCGTTGTAGGGAAGGACCCTGTAGATGTTGAAGCATAGGTTTCACGATCGTATGATGATCATACCAGATCTTTAGATATTCCCAAATATCTTACAGTATATTGCAAACTATAGGTATATTCTCAAATCCAATAGAACAAAGGTATATTCCCAGATACGATTGAATATCATCATAGTACTGTATATCATTGATATTTATAGTAAATACATATCCCATGATGCGCTCATTAGAGTATTCCCAAAGACTTTACATCAACATTTGAGCCGTGGATTTGGCGATTTGTTCTCTGCCAGGAAACCGAAAGCACCGAGAAGTTCATGGATGAGGCCGTCATTTCACAGCGATTTCCCCCACAAAAAACACACGCCAAATAGCTGCTCCTTTGACTTTGAGTGGGGTTTTGTGGGAGTTTTATATACATGTAAGCCAGAAGGGTCAACTTTTTGTCTGGAATGTGGACTTATGTTTGGTGTGCTGATTGAATTGAATTGAATCACGAGACTACTTCTGAACATGCAGATATGGAGTTATTCGGCACGCCATATCACTGGTCAGCTCTTTAAAGTTCTGTTGCCTACGAGTCGCACAAGAAGGAAACCCAGCATTTCATTAGGTGAATTCAGGAATCTACGGAATAATCGTCAACCCAACTGACTATCAAGTCTTTTTCTTCAAACACGATCCAAAAGACAAACCTTCAAAAACTCCCTCTCCGCCCCCTTCAAATAGGCCACCCTTCATTCACCCCCCCCAAAACACCTAAGGAGGGCCCCCCCCTCCAACCCCCAATCCCCGCGTTTGTACCAACGTGTCGTGTTGGGAGGTGCATCCGCAGAAACGTTTTCACGTGAGTGAGATGCCCAAGGCACAAAAAATGCTGACAGGAGTTGGTTCAAGGTGGACGTGAAGCAATGGAAGGGGCCCCTTCTTGGAGGATCATCCCATGACTTGTAAGTGGTTCATAACCATAGTTAGTAAGTCCCCTAAATGGGGTAACATCCGCTTCCAAATGGCCTATATAAATGGCTTATAAATGGTTGGAAGAAATCCGGCAAGCTAACCAGTTGAGGGAGGTTGGTAGTTGAAATCCCATTATTTCACAGGGTTTCCAAAACATCCAAACGGTGGTTGGCCTTGGGATTTCTGAACCGTCAACTAGTAGGGAAGGAAATTGTATTTGTTAAATAAATATTACAGAATCACCCTGTTAATTGCGAGAATCCCGGATGAATCAAGCACAAAAAAAGGAGTTATTCAAGTCCATCATGGGAATCTTTGTGAATAAAACACGTGTTTTTTTGTTTCTCAATGGAATTGCTTGCCAATGTTAGACATGACAGGTTGTAAAGCCATCCTGAAGAAAGGGTTACAAATGTAGCCATGAAATTCCTGACCAGTCGAAATCTGTGGGGGTTGTTAGGGCAAGATCTATTGTACGACATGTATTTCATTTCTCAGAAATACAATCATATACACTCCCTGAAACCAACATAACACCTGAAAATGGATGGTTGGAAGACTAGTTTCTTTTTTGGGAGGCCCATTTTCAGAGGCTATGTTAGTTTCAGGGAGGGTATTGAACAGTTTTTTTGTTGGAGGTGATTCCAATTCTATATCAGTTTCCCAAGAGTTTCATAGCTGAGAAACTCATCATTCAACATCTGAAAGTCAGTCATTCCAAGTTCATGAAAGTTCATCAACTTCATCTCTATTTTTTTTCTTCTCAACTTCACTTTGAACGGAGTCGGTGTCCCATTTTTCGGCTATCAAATTCAAATCCACCGTGTTTTCAAACAAAAAAAGCAACAACCCCTGCGTTTTTTTTGTGACGTGTGTTTGTCACTGTGTCTCAGTTTCCAACCCGTCAGATGGCAGCCCAAGTGATGGAGGGCATCGTAGAGACTTTCCTTCAAAGGCAGCAACTACCAGAGAATGAGGCACGTTGACGGCTTTGACCGTTATTTTTTGTCGTTTTTACGGGGTGTTAAAAAACACGGCGGTTTCCAAACACAAGAAGAATTCCCATGAAAGGATGGGTTGTATGGGATGTATTGGATATGTATATGATAGTATTTGTATGAAATATCGTAGAAGTCAATGGGATGAAGTAGGAGCTGGCGCAGGAACAATGGACAGTAATTATGAAGGGAAGTTATATGTATATATATATAATATGATTATAGGCATATACATATATAAGAGAAGAAGCCTTTTTCTTAAGGGGGAGGAGCTTTGGTAGGTTTCAAGCCAGCTGCGATTTCGGGAAATGGGTTCATACAGTACTTCCAACCGGCTGGCGTGATTGACTTGGTCGTTGGCACGTGAAGTGATCCTGTGAAAATGGACCGTTTCGGGTCCTTTTGAGAGACGGCCCAATTTGGTTTTATTTGCCCAGTTCGTGAACGGAAACAACAACTGGAAGGTCAAACATGATAATGACCATGATCACCATTTTTTGACAAACAAAGTACAACTACACTTTGTTGAACCAAATGAATCCAAACTAATATTTTTACTGGCCGTTTTTTTTTGCTAGATTTTGTAGATTGGGTTCCATCTTGGAACTCTGTCATTCCTGGTGTCCCTTTTCTTGGTATCTAGAATCTATATGGATATATATGTATTTACATACACACATTATGTATCTCAAAAAGGAACTCTCAATTTTTGCCCGGAAATCAGAGAGTTTGAGCTTCTCCATCTTTTGGCACGATTTGGAGGTGAAGTGCTTGGAAGATGGCACTCGACAGATGGCAGAAGATGTTCTTCTGGTAGGAAGTCATGTAGTTGGGGGAACCCAACGGTCACTGGGTGGTTGCCACAGATCGTCCCTTTTTTCTTTTAGATACATACATACATACATACCTACATACATACATACATACATACCTACCTACGTACATACATACATACATACATCCATACATCCATACATCCATACGTCCATCCATCCATCCATCCATCCATCCATCCATCCATCCATCCATGCATGCATGCATGCATGCATGCATACATGCAGACATGCATACATGCATGCATACATACATACATACATACATACATACATACATACATACATACATACATACATAGCGTTCGCTTTGCTGTCCAAAGACTTGTTGGATGTCGCTCCAAAAAATGGGATAGTGTCCGACCAGAAATGTAGTTGGTTCTGGCTGCCAATGGGGCCTTGCGTAATTACTGCCACTTGTGCGATCGCAGCGAAAAGAAGCGCCGACGAAAGGCAGGAAGTCGGGAAGGGCCATGAAAATGAGGTATGAGACAGCTCAATGTGCATGTTTGTCCCGCAATTCACAGACTGGAAACTAAGGTTCCATGATGGCGCAATTAATCACAGTTGTCAAGCCAACATCAACACAGTTTAGCGAACCTGAAGGTCGCCAAATCCTTACATCATTTTCTACATACTGATATGTACTACATTGTATTTACATGTATCCATTTAAACTTAAACAATGCATTTACATAATATTTTACATGTATCCATTTTATTCTAATACTTGGACGACTCAAAAAAACACCTGCCAGGTGCGGTACATCAACAAGGTCGTGGAGGCTGGTCGCGTCAACCATCTGATGGATGGTATGGATGAGTTGGACCAACTTGTGATGATTGAGATGGGCCAATCCCAGAAGGGACAGAATGTATTGACCATGGAAGGGACCCAGAGGGTTGTGAGGGCCCTCACGGGTGGCAGGAGATGGCTGGGTCGTCTTGACGTCAACAGACATGAAACATGTACATTGTTTTTCAAGCTTTAGCGTGCAAAGTTCAAAGGCAGGTCAATTGGAATGGTTTTGGAGTGGGTGTTTTATGCTTCGGAAGTGCACCATTATACATTCATTGTGGCAAGCTTGTCTTGACGACATCACTAATTAGATTTGGCGCAGACTGTGATGCCAAGCATTGTTTGGCATAGCGATTTTTGGGCTATGTTTCCGAAGAAGCAGTATTCCCTCGAAGTGGGCCAAAATCTGTCCACATCCATTCAACTTCCATGTGTCTGCCCCTGCGCTCCTCCGATTTGATTTCTTTTTAAGACTTGCTTCTAGATGTACATGTATGGATATTTATGATTGCATGCACATGAGTAGAGCTGTATTCTTATGTTTGTGTTTTAATACAAAAAGCCACAAAGGATACCGCGGTTTTATTTCGGTTTCAGGCATGTAGACGTGATCCCCAGCTGTTTCAGTGAAGTTTTTTGCAACTCCTCCACCTCCTTCCCCTCTTCACGTGTGGCTTTCCCTTTAGCACGGAAGAGCCCCAAGGGATCTGGCCCCACGCAATTGCATGAAATTGGCGGCAGATGGAGGCGCAGGGCAGCAGCATTCCAATACAAAGCAGTTCTGCTGATCTTCATGCATGCAGAGACCGCAAGACCCACAAAGAATTGCAGGGCAAGAAGTTGAAGAAGTTGGTGCGCGGTGGCCGGGCCAATGGGTGGTTGTTTGCAGTGGCGCCAGATGGTTTCTGTTTGTGTTGCAGACCGTTTTTCCGGGTCGGAGAGCTTGTCACAGAGGCACTTCTTTCTCGGAACTCAGATTTCCATCGTTGAGCGCAATGACTCGTGCCACGTGAGGCGTTACTGCTGGAAACATCAAGCTCGATCAGAACTCGCTGCCTGTCTGACATATCCTAACATTCGCTACGTTTTGGACCGTTGAGGGGAACGAGGAGCTGCTTCGTGGTGTGAACACATCTAGGGCAGAGGCCTGGAATGCCTTGATGACGAGACACAGGTACGTCATCAGGCAGATGTGCCACTTGACTCGTAGCTTCTTTGTGAATGAGGTGGTGCATCTTCGCAAGGCAGTGGCACTCGGAGAAACACCTGCACAAAGGGACATGTGAGGAGAACAGATTCAGCTATAGTTCTGAGGGCACTTGAAGACAAATGTTTTTGATCCAGAAGTCAAAAGTCACCCATCATGCTTCTATCCATGCATATTTATCTTGTTGAGTTTCTTATCTAGTGGATTCCCCGTAAGGGGTTTCCTCCCGTAGTTAGGGAGACCTGACCGGGCGATAGCCGAAAAAGGGAAGGGCAGGGGAAGTCCATATATATAATGGATAGATGGATAGACGGATAGAGAAATAGATAGATTGTTGAGTTTCGTTCTCATGAACGTATAGGCAAACGTGGAGGTTTGTTTTTGTGTATGTGTGTTCTTGCCTTAAACATGATGAAAGCAAGTGGTGAGTCATGCGGCAAGGGTTTGGGCGAACAGATTCTTGCCAAATTTCTCAGGACATTTCGAAGGATAAATGTTTGTGATCCAGAAGCTAAAGCTCATCGAATCACGATACCGTCCATCCATCGAATTTCTCCTGGTGAGTTTCTTTCTCATGGACGTATATAGGGTATTTGTTTTAATGGATGTGTTTTGTTGCTTTGACCAGATAGAAGTAATCGGTGAGTCGTGCGCAAGGGTTTCGGCGAACAGATGCAGCCATAGTTGCGAGGGGTTTTTGAATGTAATTCTGTTTCATCCAGAAGATAAAGCTCATCCATCATGATTACATTGACTGTAGCTTGGTAAGTTTTTTCATGCACGTAGAGCAAAACGTGGAGGTTTTTTTGTAAGCTGTTTTTTGGCCGCGAACATGGCGCATGTAGGGAGTGAGTCATGTAACAAGGGTTTGTGACATGTGGATACAGCACCAGCAGCAGAACCCCACTGATGATTCACTGTGGGCATTCCAGCATCTGTTTTGACCTGAGGTCTTCCTGTCATGCGGGCATTGGGCCTGGGGGATTGTGGTGGGGTAACCCCCTCGGCCCCGCTGGCCCTACATAGATACATAGATTCATAGATACATAGATACAAAGATACTTAGATGCATAGATGCATAGGTACATAGATACATAGATACATAGATACATACATACATACATACATACATACATACATACATACATACATACATACATACATACATACATAGAGACATAGAGACATAGAGACATAGAGACATACATACATACATACAGTCATTCATACATACATACATACATACATACATACATACACACATAGATACATAGATACATACAAACATACAAACTTACAAACATACATACATACATACATACATACATACATACATACATACATACATACAGATGTATACTGCATATATAGATATATGTACGTATAGAGTGTTTTATGCCCAGAAAGGTATCCTTGAAATGGGGGAATGGAAGGCAACTTTGATACGACGAATCCGCCAATTTTGGTATCTCATAAAGAGCCGGCTCTTGGAGTCTGTTTCCTTAGTTCTTCGAAAAAAATCAAAAGTGAAGCAAGAAGTGTCACGCCGCTTCGAACTTGTATCCTCAAGCAAACCATCACACTGTCACTAGTAATGATCGACGTCTTCAGTTGAAAGGTGAATATTCACTTGAATCTTCCCATAAAAGTTGTACAATTTGCATTTACAAAATCATGTCATGATTTTTGATCTCATATTATTGAACAAATGACCTCCCTATAGGTCGCTTGGCAATCTTCCAATTTCTTCGAGTGCCATCCTTTGAGGGTACCTAACTGAAAATATACCGTCCCAAAAGAAAAGGATCGTCTTCCAGTCCCATCATTTTTCAGGTTGTTTTTTTCTTTTAGTTCCTTGGGGGATAGTGCATTAGTCATTATATTACCAACCCAAACAATGCAGATCTATTTTTCGGGGAAGCCCATCAATGAATCAAATCACCGGGTATCGAAAAAAACCGTTTGTTTCCATCCGGGGAATTTCTTCCCAGGTCATGTTTACCCAAGAGCTGGTGGGTGCACGAGAGGCGAGACCTGTCACAAAGCTGTGGTTTTTTTTCATCCATTTTGGAGCATTTGCTTTGAAGTTTAGGATGGGTAAACACAACCTCGCCTAAACAAGGCGACCGGAAATTAGGGTTTGGGTGAAATTCATAGAAATTCGTTCAGGAACAAAAAATGGATTGTTTATTTTTCATTGTTTTCGAGACATCTAGAAATACCAAATTGAGGATTGCTTATTTAAATTGAAGTTTTTTTTCACGATTTGCAGAAATAACATTCCAGGTGCTTAACCAGATTTCTTTTTGACTATCCAACAACTCTTTAATCTGTCATAATGATGACGGCATCGCGCATGAAATTGTGAAAAAAAAAGACACAGGCACAGCACTTGCACCAAAAATGTTATAACAACTAACATATGTTATGCGTTCTTGATTGGAGGAGTGCAGGGAATATATTTATGTGCCTCGTTTAGGGAAAAACTACAACTAGTTCTCTGCCATGTTCATGTACCTGTTGTGTTTTGTGGATTTTTGTGCAACATTTTCTGACCTTAGTGTCTTTGACCGGCCCACCATCCTGGGATGATGTCAGGCCCTACCAGAGATGGGGCACTTTCCAAGTACCACAACTCCTAACCAGGCTCGATGGCAAAATACAAAACATCCCGAGCTTGGATGGGGGTGATTTTCGCCCTACACCCCCGAGTAAACTACCGGCTGGAGAAGTTTCCCCTTTTCGTTTTGGGGGTATTTTCAGGTTCCAGCCGTTCGTTTTCGGGGATGTACTCAAAATGAAGGACACAACCATTTCTGCAACAAGGTTTTGGGGAAGGTCTTCATTTTGAGACCCTCAATTTGTTAGGGATTTTTGTGTTGGTAAGATATGATACCCTCCACAAAACTAGCATCTCGCCCCTAAGAATAGGCCGAAACCCAAACGGAAAGGACCATCTCCCAACTCGAAACCCATCATTTTTCAACTGCTTTGGCTGCCTAGCTTTCTAGTACGTCCTGTAAATATATAGTCGTTCCACCATTGAAGCTGTGTGCGCTTCCTCATTCTTTTGGGAATCTATTGAGCATTTGGCATATATTTTTCAAGCCGACAGGTTGTATACAAACGAGCAGTCACCCAAAACCCTGCGTATCTAGTTTCTGTAGCAATCCTACCCCAGCTATATATCTGGTGATTATGATTTGCGAATATAAGTATCCTGTCATGAACCAATTCGGATTTCCACTGTTCTCCGTCAATCAGTTTTTGTTTGAATTCGCTGACAAAAAGCGCCAAAATTGCGGCTTGCAATTGCGCTTATGTAATTCCAAACACCAAACACATGGGTGACGCGGGAGGAGGGTGGGCAATCTGGAATTTGAGTATTTGAGTTAGATACCTTTTTAGTATTGTGGCTGTTTGGTTGATTCAAGTTCACGGTAACCCCCCCTTCAACGAAACACCGAAACTCCGTCACTTCTCTTTGTGGCGATTTCTCTATTTAACTTTAAGGCATGGTTGAAGGAGAAAGGCCTCATGGCCGAACGACGCTTGGAGAAGGAGCACCCCCTGCGAAGTGAGTGATGGCTTTGTTTTGGTATAACCCCATGGTCAAAGTACATGGCGAACCGTCCCCAAAAAGGTAGGTTATACGGTTATACTTGTACAATGAAAAACTTATATAAACCAATACATGGTAACTGTGCCATCTACTTTTACCCTGGTGTAGGCCGAAATTGTTCTCAAAATTATTCCAAGACTGATAAAAACCGGCCAAATTGTTTTGGGGTGTGATGCATTACTCCTTGGAAGTGTAACATTTTGCCCCTGAAAATAAGCCATCCAAAAAGGAAAGTAATCTTCCAAACAACAATTTTTCAGGGGTTATGTTAAACTTTGGGGGTGTAATCAACGTTGCAAGTTTTGATCGATGTTGTGTGAAATGAATTTTCTGGGATCCCTTGCACTGGCAACTTTCACCCGAAGTAGCAACATTTTGACGCAACTAGCTTGCACTTGTTTCACCTACGAGCAAACCTTGTTTTTCGTTTATCAAATACCATGTTGCCAAAGTTGATATGATCATGAAGAAAGGCGACTGCCACTTATTAGGCTAGCTAAACTTGGTACTGTATCAGTAGTCAAAACAATCAAACACGAAAAGAGGCAACACAAACAGAAACAAAAACCTATTTCATCTACTAGCAAACCACTGTTACACTTGAAGTAATATTCCCCCAAAAGATTTTCATGATGAAAACAGAGGTTGGGATGAGGTTTCCTACAGCCTTCAAGCTGCTAAAGCTATAAGTTTGGAGTCCGCGCGACTCGCACCGAGCGTTTTTTGTGAGACTCCTTTTTTTGGTGAAGAAATCCTGTTGAGATCCAGTTGATATCATTTTGAATCATGTATATTATATTATATGTTTTTTTGCAAAAAAAGACATGTTTTTTTAAATGACAACTGGTGCAAAATTGCCAGATTCCTGCGTTGCAACCAGGAGGATTCGCCCAATTTTCTGATGGATGCCTCTGCCGTGGTGATGGAGCTCGGCCTGAGCATGCAGAAGGCGGAAAGTTTTTTTTTTTCACCAAAGATTTATTTTGGCAGGAGCAAATTTCAGGGATTCAAGGGATCATATTTCATGGATAAATGCACATATTTAGGTACAAATCTAGGTGGTGGCAACTCAAATATTTTTTTATTTTCACCCCGAAAATTGGGGAGATGATCAAATTTGACTAATATTTTTCAATCTGGGTTGAAACCACCAACTAGTTTATTTTTGCAGGAGAAAATGTCAGGGATTCAGGGATCATTTAAATTCGCTTAGTGTACCCATTTTGGGGGCATGAAAAAAATTGCTCATCATTTTTTCTGGGGAGATTCCGCACTTTGTGGGCCAGATTTTCATGGACTGATTTCTATAGAATTCCACCTTCAACTTGATGGGGTAACCTCATGGCTCCTCCCTATGGTTTGTGGAACCCTAAGGGTGCGGAACAAATTTTCTGACTTGAGGGTCAAGGGGCCTGAATTCCTTACAAAAGTGCTTGCCCCAAAAGGATATTTCTCTGCAAGGTGGGCCCCGAGCCGATCGTTATAAATGGAGTTATGGGACCCCGAGAAGTGGCCGAAAATGAATGGGTAATTGGGGTTATAACCACCATTTTTGTGGAGTCATAACCCTACTAACAACTGGTAGGGGCCCCCACCTTGTGGATATTTCTCTGGAAGGGATATCATGGGATATCTCCATTCTTTTAGAAGTTTGAACTGCTTCCAAAAAAAGTCTGGCGCCCCCGCCCCTCCCCTTTGAAAAATTCTGGCGTGCCACAAGTTGGAGGGCAAGACATTTTCAGACTGAATCGACCCAGCAAAATCACTCGTATTCAGATTGGGAAAGGATCACACATTGACCGTTGAACCATGATGATGTTGAGCGCAATCTGAGGATTTTTTTATTCATGATCTAGCATCGTATAGCTGCTATGAATCATGAAGGATTTGTTTTGGGGCATTTAAACATGGCTGGGGCGAATCTTTTCTGGTTCAAACCGTGCAAAAAAGGTTGATAGTTTTTTTTTTTTTCACATGTTTTTCTTTTTAAATGCAAAGTGCTGGTTCACTTAGATGAGGTTTAGATGAAAGAACCCCTACCCAAGTTTATCCTCATTGGGTTCAGAACTCTTGATCTAAATGACCTTGTTGATATCTCTTTTTACACACCATGATATTGACCCAGTTCATAGGTGGAACGGTTCGTCTAAACCCTGAAGGGAGAACCGGGGCTTTCCATGTTTTCATGGGAATCTAAGTGGCCCTCCCCCATGAAATAAGACGCTAGTAAGGTCCTGTTAAGGGGACAAAGGGCTTCATAATCCCCTTCAATACTGCTGGCTATTCACTGGCGAGAAAACGGGGGCCTTTGGGGAAAACTCCCCATGATGTTTCAACCCCCGAAAACTAAGCTACCCAAAACTGATGGTTTTTTGGAAAAGGTGACTCCGGCTTTAAATATGGCCATTTTTGATATGGTTAAATTTCTGGAGTGGGGTGGACCCCTTAAAACACTCCGGGATCAACTAACATAATTAGCTGTCTGGAAAAAATCCCACCATGAATGAGTCGATGTATCTCCTATTATATAAAACATGGGTGGTTTTCCAGCCAGCTATGTTAGTTTCCCAGAGGGTAACACTTTCCACTGGGGCCGCAGGTGGCAGCTCTTAGTCATCAGATTCTGCACACCTGTTTGCGCAATGATGGCTTGGAGGTCGGGCTTGAAAGCCACGGGGTCAAATTGAGGCTTTTCCGGTGATGATGCCGTTAAACACCAGTTGATAATCTGGGTCGCACGACCGATTTCCCCAAAAGGTAGCTAAGGAAGGGACATCTCCTTATTTCATGGAAATGCAGGTTGGTGAAATATGATAGAAAAAATTTGGCCAGAATGTTTTTTTTTGTTGGGTGCATTATCCACGATGCCAGTGACCCCCAAGATCATTACATTTTCAGTTGTAGGGGATCCCTATAAATCTTCGTTTGCCACTGATACTGGCAGGGGGCCATACCCAATATAGAATCATATATATGTATATGTCTATATATATATATATATACATGATTTATCAAATAAGCTCAGGTGGCATCCCCAACAGCGAGAAGGTACAAGGTGACTTTCTTCCAAGTCTCCTCAACATGACCTAAACGACGTCAACCACCCACTCCAACTCCATGATGGACCCCATTGACTCTCTCACTTTTTTGCAGGCCCAACCTCAAGACCAACCGCCCGACAACTAACCCTGAAAGCCAACCAGCATTTCAAAAACAGCTTGCTTGTTTGCTTGCTTGGTTGTGTAAGTGGTTTGGTTCTTGCAGGTGTTCTTCTAAGCTTTAAAAACCATCATTTTTGGGTCTCATCCATGACATCACAACCCGGGCAACCTGCCAAAATCCTGGCAACCAACATTCCGGTTCTGCCCACCGTTTTTATCAACGGGCATAACCTTGGTGTAAATGGTGGGGTTATACATCTAAAATCACCTACTGTATATAGATGTTTTCCGAAAATAATGGTACCCCCAAATCATCAATTTTGATTGGGTTTTCCATTATAAACCATCCATTTTGGGATACCCCTATTTTTGGAAACACCCATATATGTTGGTATATACTCATTGAAAACATTATGTAAATATACATGTATGCCGTACATCTGTGCGTGGTTCCATCCTCCTGACCTGAACATTCAGGTCAAGGTGAGGCAAAATAGTTCGGCCAGATGATTAAGGTTGCTGGTTGCTGATTGAGTTGCTGGTTGCCTCTTCTTGTGGCAGGCGTTGAAGTTAGCCACGGAGCATGCCATCAATGTGACCTACGTGACACAGCGCGTCTTTCTGAATGGGGCAGATGTGCGTCTCGGATCCGACGGGGTAAGAGGGATATTTTGTGGCTGCATTCCAGCCATCATTACTTGATCTTTGTGCCATTTTAGAGTGATACATCTTAGGTTTTGTCACCACATGTATCTTAGTGCTAACGGAATCTTACATCTAATATCTCCAATCCTTTTTTTCACCACGAGGATTACGTCATACGTGCTTCAAAATTGCTCGACTTTCGCACATCTGTGATCCCCACAAACTCCCCCAAACCCCGGTTGCAACTTCTGAAATCCCCCAGAAATGGCGTGCGGTTTTGGCACGGCAGGCTCGCGGATCTAAACACATTTCCCATTTTTGAGCGGGTGAAAATTAAAACCAACCAAGCTAAAGTGGTTCGAATGTATCACCAACAGCTATGTAAATAGTGGAAAATTTCACAAACTCAGCTCTAACGTATTTGAGTCTTCCCAAAAAATCAGCAATGGATCAAATTCACAGATTAAAAACATGGGTGACTTTCAAGGTAGACCCCCAAAGTCAGGTGGTCAATGAAGTAGTGTTTGCTCACATAGTTGGCCCTCACCTTCTTGAATTACCCCGGTTCCAAGTGACTGGTAGGAAGCTGAATGTCGGTTGATTTCTTGTATCAGTGGTGAAAGTGATGTCAATCTTTGGCGAGGATTGAACATATAGAAACATCCAGACATGATGTTTGCATCATTCTTCAAATGCAAATTATCCACAATACGTGTTGAATTCAATATTCACCTTTTTCAAACAATATGAAACGTTCTCATCAAAAGGGAATGATATTATGATTATACACGTTGTGTATGTAGATGTGATTATATTCATATGTATATATATATATATATGATATATATATGTATATATGTATATATATATATATATACACTACCCTACTTTCCCTGTTGAAGGCTTTGCAACTTTTCCCTCTGGCATCGGTTTCATTGAACGGTTCCCACCGTCATGTCACCGGGCCGTCGAGGTGCTCCGAATTGGCGGACGGCGTGGAGAAGTGGAACGCTGATGACAGGCGGCCAGCGAAGCGGGACGTGTTTCGTGGAAGGTCCATGAGTCATCCATGGTTCATGAATGGTCCATCGTGATGATGATGATGATGATGATGATGATGATGATGATGATGATGATGATGATGATGATGATGATGATGATTACTGTTGTGAGGAGGATTAAAGACTCTACGGGAAAAAGCTGTCGTTTAAGTTTCTCTCTTGAACAACATGTAAATCGTTCAAGGCACGATGATTTGAGGGTTTCCATGGTTTGAGGACATGAGAAGAATATTGAATATCCATTTGATCCACAAGCCAAATGACAGATTTTGGCATTGTATTTTGTTTTACATGTTGGGCTCCTTTCATTTGTCTTTTCCCCCAAAAAACCATCCACCAGGTGATGACCCAGGTGTGACCTTTCTATCCCCTACAGTAGTTGCAGGTCACCAACCAACCCCTGAGCTTTCCAAGCACTGGCCTTGCCAACCGCCTTGCGCTTGGCCAGGGAAGGTTTTGGAAGAGCCATTGGTACCGCTCTGCGGAAGTTGGTCTTATCAAAAGCCAATAGCTCCTTCAGTTGCAGTTGATGATTGCATTTTGTTTAGGTAAATTGTGGAGGCTTGTTACCCTCAAGGAAACTAACATATCTTCCAAAAATGGCATTTTGAAGATGATTTTCCTTTTCCCAAGGTGGGATATGTTAATCCCCTGGAGGGTATTATTTTTCAGGGGCTTTAAGCAGTGGTGGGAAAGGTGATTTTTATCGAATCGAAAAATGGTGTGTATCATTGCAGTCATCGGTTGTTGGAGCGGGGTGCCATCCTTGGAGCAAGGAGGGACTGGGTACCTGATAAATCCGTGGTATACCCTCTAAGATCCAATGGCTTGAAGGGCTAAGCAGCTATATGATATATTTCCAATGGCTTGGTTTCACCAACTAGTAACTAGTACAGGGATGATTAGTAAAGATACCCTCCAGAGAACTAACACATGCCACCTGGGGAAAAGGGAAAATCATCGACTCAAAAGTGCCAGGGTATATCGACCACCTGTGTCTAATGATCTTTAAAAAATGAACATGGATGGAAGTTTGTCACTACTGTCTGGTAAACTAACAAAAGCTGGCTGGAAAATGGACCTGTTGAAGATGTATTTCCCATTGAACATGGGGATTTTCCAGCCAGCCATGTTAGTTTACCGGGAGGGTTTACCGCATCGTAGGGTAACTTCGGGGAACTTGAAACCGCGGGCCTTTGGTTTCATCGGATGAGTTTGGTCCCCAGGTCAAGAGATCCAGGTCTGGCGGTTCACCGTGGGAGGGTTTGTTGGAGATGTTGATGGAAACATATGAGCCACGAAAAAAAAGGGCCCCTTGGTTGTTTAGGGTGTTTTTTAGGGGACGCAATCCTCCACATTTATATGGGGATTATCATAAACCATTACAAGCGTCCCTATTCAACAACCTGTACGGGATTCATATGGGATTAATTTCAAGCATCCCAAAAATCAACTCCATGAAGAACTCGCCAGTAATCCCCAATAGAACGGGGTCATTTGGCAAGCTGGCGAGCTGGGGACATAAATGTTGAGGCGCATGAAATTCTGGGGACATAGCCCCCAAAAAAATGGATGGAAGACTTGTGCTACGTTTCAGGGATACACATCTTTTCAGGTGCTATGTTTCAGGGAGGGTATATAGGATCATGTTTTCGTCTCCAATCATCCAGTTGTTGAGGGGGGAGAAAAATATCTGCGAGATATGGAAACGCCTTGTTTGCTTCCAAGTTGTAACAAGGCAAACGTCAACGGGGTTTTCAGGTTTGTATGTAAAAGGTGGTAGGTATTGTATTATAATCACCCAAACAGGCAGTATATATGGATTATATACCAGGTATATATTGCCTTTTAGGGGCTTTTTTTTCCCCTAAGCACCTATTTCTAGAACCAGAATAATCCATTGATAAGGGTTTGAAATCCACCCGAGGTTTATATCTTTGAAATGGATGGGATATAAATCCCCTTGCTACACCACTGAGTGGAAAAAAACATCTTAAACTCTTAAAAACTATCAGAAGCTCCAGCACCCTCCATAGGATGATCGGTTCCACCGGCGCCAACAGCATGAAACTGCAGCTTGTTGAACCAACAGTTTTTCTCGATGCCGAGATTTTCCCGTGATGAAGCAACTTCATACTAGTAGTTTCTATTACATACTTGATAAAGCGTACACCTCCGAAATTTAAACATAGATATATACCACAAATGATGGTTTGGAAAATGTATCTCCTTTCAAACCATGGCTATTTTGGGGTATCACGGTATCCATGTTAGTTTTCGGGGGTGTGTAGTTAGTGGATGTAACCTCCTATTGGAATCAAGCAACCACTGCACAGTTTGAGTTGCAGGACTTGCCAAATGCGAGTGTCTTAGTGAATATTACCGAAGCTTGGTTTCACTGCTCTAAGCTTTGGTGGGGGTATGGCGATGTGGTATAGGGATAGGAAGTGTTAGTAACTTAGTAGTAGATAGCGGCTAAGAACAGGCAAGGAGGATGTGATGTACATATCTATCTGGCATATGCTTCTTGTCATGAGCAAATGAGTAATGGATGGCCATTTTTTCCTCCTAAAGGACCAGCAAATAAGCAACAAGGTGGGCGTTTAGCACCAACCAGCTATATTACTGTATATGCGTTGTATATTAAAAAGTATAAGTATGGAAATTGATGCTGCTAAATGGATCCAACTGAGTGATGATGTGTATGTTACCAATACTGTACATAATGCAGTCACTGGAACTGGCAGTCTACCGCTTGTTTAAAGATTAGGGACCCTCCAATTTTTCTGGAAACGGAATAAACCAGTACCTACGAAGATGATATTGAGATTTGCTGGCAAACAATTTGCAATGGTGCAGTGCACAACGAGTGTCAAGGCTTTTTAATGAGCAAATCAGAAACTGGTTGGGGTCCAGCACTAACCAGTCATCTTGGAAAGACCATGAATCATACTATTTGCAAATATGGATACATGCTGACTGTCCAAATTCTATCACGTACACATCCGTACTGCTGAAGCAATCAATGTTCTGAAAACATCATGGTACCACTACAATTTGAAGCGTGACTAAACCTTGGTTCACATTGGGAAGATCAGCATCACTATGTTAGTAGGGGCCCTTTACTAACCTTCATGATCCACTGTGAACGAGTGCGCCAAAGCACAACCCACAAGCTGCACATCTGTGGATCCACAGGCATCTGTTGTGAATCGCTCCTGGTTGAAGGCACGTCACATCCAACAGAAAAAACATATCCAAGACACTTTGACACAAAAACTCCTGTAGATACTGTGAGATTTCAAGAATATCTATCCAATTGGCTTGCCAAAATTCTGTCAATCATCAACAGACCTCCAAAGTGAACAAAACAAAACCAAGAGACTTGGTGAGTTTACCATACCAAATTTCTGGCATCGAGAATCACTCTATCTTCATCGTCAGCACAAAATCGAGACTGCTGTATCACCTTCCCAGTTGATTTGCTTGTTCAAAAACCTGCTTGGAGGATCATCCCAGGATGAAGTAAGAGGTTAGGATGACCCCCCCATTTTACAAGGGAGGCCATTTGGAAGGGGAACAAGCCGATCCTTAGGGGACTTATGATCGGCATTTTTATTAACCACTTACAAGTCCTGGGATGATCCTGCTAGACCGAGGACACCTTCTTAGAGAGCTTCTTTGGTCCTGGGATAGCCTTACATGTGAAGTCCTTTGAAGGGAAGAACACCACGGATGACTTCAGAATCAATCTTCACTCATGCTTCGGTGGGGCGGACCCAAAAGTTTCCGGATGGTGACTGAGAGGAGGGCGGAAGGGGTGTGTGTGTGTGTGATTCATTGCATTTTGTGAGAAAAAGCTGAAATCCTTTAGTGTGTTTCCTAGGTTCCAGTGGTTTATTTTTTTTTGAGGGACGGTGTTTTTGGGGAAGTTCCAGAATACATGAAAGAATTTACTATGCTGGTCTGCATTTTGGGAAATTCTTATTTCTGATTAGGATTGCAAGAGTTCAATATGACAATGTCGTTGCTACTTATTTATAGACATTTTTTTTTTTACAGTCATTCTTATTTGATTTCACACTTACATACTTATGTATGTACACTTCGTTAGTCTATACCTAGATACTTATATAGCTACATACTTGTAGAGGAATATACTTATTTGCTTACTGTACATATTTGTCATCTGTATATACGTCGATTTAGTCTTAAGAATTCAACCCACCCAAGCCTCGTTTCTCGCAAGTCGTGGTTCCTCATGTGACGCCATTGACCTTCCAAAGAAATCTTAGTTGTTGTGATGGCAACTCCTACTGTTGTTAATCCTACAGATTTGTCTCAAAGGGCTTGGAAAAACTGCTGATTTGGTATTTGAAGCAACCTTTTTTTTCAAGTTTGTCCTTTTTAGATGAAGTCCTTTAAATTCTGGCTGGAATTTCAAAGAACTCCAGATTTTAGTATATACTCCCCCGGGAATTAACATAGCCCCTGAAAATTGATGGTTCAAAAACTATTTTCCTTTTGAAATGGTCCCATTTCATGGGACATGTTAATTTTCCCGTGGGTATTCCCCCAAAAAACACTCCAAAAAAAGAGTCAGACAGCTCTCAGTCTTTCAGGAGCATTGCCAACATTTTGCCGGGGAGGATTTTTTTCCATAGGTTACACTTCCCCCAAGTTTGAGGAGTGGAACCTGAAAAATGGATGGGTTTTCCCAAAGCCCGAATTTCTATGATTTCCAGGGTTCCATTTTCAGGTGAAACCAGGCGTTAAACTTGGGAGGGTAGCATGAAGTACAACACCATTGCTTCGAAGAACGTCTGGGTAATGGAAAAAGCCCTGGTTGTTTTGGGTATAGCGTTTCAGTCTATGGATGTCATTACCAACCAACCAACCAACCACGAGTTGATACATATTCTGAATAGTGTTTAATAGACACATGAGCCACGAAAAATACCCTGGTTGGTTGGTTATATAGGGGATTACACTACCCAGTTATATAGGGATTATGATAAACCATTATAAGGATCCCTATTAAACAACCAGCATTTCATGGAAAGTAAGGGACCCCAGGTTTTTTGACTTTTTCCGCGGCTTATTTGGGCCAAATTTTGGAGGTCAAAATGCTGACTTGGTGAAGAAGATGTGGGCTTCGACCATGGAAGTCTTTCGTGTGCAAGCACAGAAGAAGCTTCACGAGGCAGTTTCCTGTTGGGAAGCGGGAACAAACCATGGCTGTTCTGGCTGGATGGGTTCGGGGATGGGAAGGTCATCAACGGGAGAATCAACTCAATAGTAAAAAAATGATATGATAACTGGGTGGTGGCAACTCAAGTATTTTTTAATTTTCAAGCCTACCTGGGGAAGATGAACCCATTTTGACGATCATATTTTTCACAGGGGGTTGGCTCAACCACCAACTTAGAATAAGGGATTTCCTATTTTCAAGGTGGGATGACTATTTTTCGATCATGACAGACGTTGGATCTATGGATCTACCAGAAAAGGATGCAATCGTCAATCACAAGGATGGAATCCCAACCCCCCTGAACCTTCATCAACAAGCCACGATTGCATTCTGGAGCCCCGGGGCGACACGAGAGGTTGGGGGTGTTTTTTTCCACACCAAAAACAAAGTGAAGAGTTGGTGTTTAGAAGGTGAGTTTTTAAGGCAATCCTACCCCCACCCATTCCCGGCCCCAGCCCAAAACAAAGGTGCTGCAATGATTTGGAATTTAGAGAATTTTTGGTGAATTTTTTGAAATTGTGCAGCGAGAGATTGGTTATGTTGAGTTTTTTCCTTTTTGCGATGGCCCTTCCAAGCGAGGTGAAATAAAAAGCTGTGAGAAAGTGCCCCCCCAAAAAACGCCCAAACATCCCTACATCTCAAGATGAAACCGGATTCCTTGACATATACTGCTGGCATCTGTTGGATATGTTCACCAAACATTTCGGGTATATACCTAAAATGGAGGTATGCACCTATATAAGCTGTATGTAAAGCTTATGTAAGGGAAAACCCACCCCAAAAATAGCCTTATAAGGTTCAGTACCTCCATTTCAGGTACCTGAACAGGCTGGTGATATGTGGGTATTTTCGAAAAGGTACATGCCCCCTTTTGCAATCTCTAACGAAAGATCTTTTGGCGCGCGGACTTCGCATCTGCGGACCGAGCTGTTTGAAGCTTCAATGCGGGAGAACCCATCCTTTGTTTTTGGGAAAAGGGTGTTTTTTACATTTTTTTTACCATCCTTCCACAACTTTTTTTGGGTGTAGCTGTTGGCTGTTCACCCAAAAAAAAAACTCGGCCAAAATGGGTTTTCCTGGTTGCAACTGAAATACCCTCCAGGGAGCTAACATATCCCAGCAAGGGAAAAGGAAACTCATCTTCCCAACTACCCTTGGATGGGATATGTTCGTTTTTGGGAGGGATATCTGAAGTTTCCCGAACCTAATATGGGAATTGATGGAGCTTCTAGCTAGCCACGGGCCAGGCAACCGGAGAATCCCAAGAGAAGGAAGATGATGATTTGAAGAAGACGTTGACTTACGATCCTTGGGGCTGTGGCTTTTTTGTGATGATGTTGAGTTTGTAAGGAGGATTGTTAATTGGTAGGGGAAAGTTTGGTGTGGTGTGGTCGTTTTGTTAAAACAACTTTTATTTAATGAGTGGATTACACTCCGGTAATCTAACATAGCAATGGGAAATCCACCATTTGAAGATGTATCTCCTATTAAAGATGGTGGTTTTCCATTGCTATGTTAGTTTACCAGAGGGTACATTTTTAAGTTCAGGGATCCGGCACGAAACCCTTCATTTAACCACTGTGACTGGGTGGGGATTCATGACATGATGAGACAACTTTTATGTCATCGGTGGATTGCACAGTTTTCTAAGGAGAGGGATTTCTTTAAACGCAGAAAGGCCCGTAAAACAAAATATGTCCAACATGATTTTTTTGGTTCAATATCAACCTTTATATACTGTAATACCTTGGGGGTTGTCCCACCCCTTCCAAGGATGCATGACTGTCAGTTACCAGGTTTTATTACACATTTATGACACATTTTTAGCTTCGGGGGAACCACATCAATAAGCCACAAGGCCTTGGTGCAAAGGTGTCCATGTGAGATGGGGCCTCCAAATTCACATTCCTGCCTGGACATCCACCTTTTCCAATAGGAAATACATCGACTCAAATGGCGGATTTTCCAGCGTTACTGTAGACTGTAGATATTCTAGTAGAGGAAGGTGGGACATTTCTAGATGTTACTGTAGATGTTCTAGATGTATGCTATCATCAAAACTTCCATCATGAATGAGTATATATATATGATGTATATCACTATTGTCATATCACTATTATAAATTGATTGCTGAGTGAAGATGGAGAAATACAGCATTTACAGAAATTCGGATGAAACAGCTGCTCTCCACCTGCTCTGTGATAAAGAATACTATTTGTTCACGTTGATTTGGTGAGGTGTATCGTCTCAAAAATTGGTGATCTCAGGACATGATGCAGATTCCCGTAGCATTGTCCAGATGCGATTTGGATGAAGACAGGCAGCAAATGATGAAGGACACCGGGGATTTCGGTGATTGCGTTGGCGTCGTGATGCGAGGGGGCAAACAGTTCTACGAAAGGAGGTTTGGAGGTTCCGGGCATTCGGAAGGAAGAGGTTTTAGACCGCTGCTTGAGGGACAGGAAACGAGTCTTGATATAGATATCTGTAGATATGATATCTATGGCGATATGATAGTTGGATCACCAATTTCGATCCACGGCGGTGTTTCAGCACGCGCGGACTCTGTTCGGGTTAGGTTTGATACCACAGCCATTGCAGTGATAGTGAGACCCTAAATGGCAAAGCCAAACCAACCGGTGATCTAACTGATTGGTCGCGACAGGTCATTCGCCTTCCGAACAGGGCGTCTGCTGGTGTATTGTCCCAGCAACTGCCAAACTAATGAGGCCATCTCTGTTCCAACGACCAAAGGAATGCCGCTTTGTGGTGTGAGAACACCGCAGCCCATTAAAGAGACCCGTTCCGGTTTCGGAGGCGTCAATGGAAGCTAAGATTTAAAAGATTGAGGACTTTCCATCCAGGTCATTCAAAGTGACCTTTAGATTCCTTAGTTGGAGGTCACTTAGCCTGTTGAAGGGTCACGTTTTCACCATCCCAAAAAGGTCCCAAAGAATTGCCAGGATAAGGATATTTACACCCCTGAAGTTTAACATGGAACCTGAAAATGATGGTTTCCAAAAGGAATCTCCTTTTCCAGGGGCTGATTTGCAGGTTCCATTTTAAACTTCAGTGGGGTAAGGATTCCTTATAAAAAATTTAACCCAAAGCTCCAAGGCTTCAAGTTCTGACCAGGAAGAAATCGTCACCTGGCCACCTGGTCACCGAGCCAGGTCCCCAAAAATGGTTTTCTAATATTGGCAGGGTCAGGATATTAGCCATTTTGGGGGGATCAAACTTGACGCAAATGTATGGTTATTTTGAGCAGCTTCCATGAAAAATAGATTTGAAAAAGTGTTTGGGTTGATAATGACCCCTGTACTATCCTCCGAGGAACAAACAGCAAAAGCACCTGAAAATGGATGGTTGGAAGATTGAAGTTTCCTTTTGGGAAAGGCTTACTTTCAGGGACTATGTTATATAGATTTAGGGAGGGTATCCATCAAGCATGTCATGCCATCTAATGTATTCTGTTCTATGAATACCTACCACTGAAAAGACTTCCGTGAGGCCAATATCGGCTTTGATTCTTGGAACATGTGGTTTCGGGAGGGGAAAGAATTCCCCTGCCAACCCGTTTCAGATACATGGAACATCATGGAACAATTTTAACAAGACTTCAACCCTCAATCTTCAAAAAATTATCAAAACATTTTTCAGATTCTGGAATGACTCCATAGGGTGATACTGTTGATGCTTCAGAAATCCCAAAACAACAACCACTTGGGATATATTATAAAACCCGTCGGTACATAATGGTAGATTTCAACTACCTTTACCTCTATCAACCTCAACTGGTGAGTAAACGCCGGATTTCTGGTTGCCATTCAAACAGTAGGAAACCAACCACAACCAACGACAACCAACGAGTTTTTTGTTGCCTCCAGGATGCCTTCATGGGACTCAGTGATGGTACCTTAAGCCTCACCTTGGACACGCCCAGCAAGGTAGGCATCCAGTTTGGGGGGGGGGGGGGGATGTTTGCTGGTCAACGCCGACACGGACCAAAACACCCCGGGGCCAGGTACCCCCCAATCAGAAATAAAGGGTTTCATTTTCGGCCAACAAATTCAAGGGAAGGCCCCTTGAAGGGTTTCGGCCAACAAATTATAGGGAAACCCAATGGTTTTTCAGCCATGAATGAAAAGCACCTGTTGGTTTGTCATCTGAGGTTTTGGGGAGATTCTTTCGGTCAAATGATTTAACTCTTCGGTCGACATGACGAGCCACTGTTTCGTCATCCAAGGTGAACGGGTTGAAAAAAACATCTCCGGATCCTACCTACTACCAAGGGTTTGGGGATTTGGGTGCAAGTTTGTCATGGAACTTCATGGAACATTTTTGGGATATTTGGGATTTTTTTTGGCTTCACCAACCAAACCGCCATGATTCATGAGAATCTCTATTCACTCGAACACGATTTCATTTCCATCCAAACTCCAAACAACGAGTTGTTTTTTGTTTTGCGAATGTGTTTTTCTGCAAAAGAATACCCTCCCTGAAATTAACATGTCCCCTGAAAATCAATAGGTTGGAAGATATATTCCCTACTAAAATCGTTCCTTTTTTACGGGACATTCGTTCGTTTTTGGGAGGGTAACCACCGATCTCAGACAAATGTTTGGAGGGAAATCATCGTTGAGTTCAGTAGGTGACGACCTACTCCTTAGAGAATCACCTCGCAAGGCTCGGGCACTTGGGCATGTGGCGACCAGTGGGTCAACCCCCAAAATGGTGGTGAAAAAGTAAGGGTTTTGTGTCACCAAAATCCCACCCCCCCAAAAAAATCAGGTTTCGGAATTATACTAATTTTGCCCGGATGGTTGGTTGGTTGAAATGTGTTGTTTTTGTTTGCGATATTTGTTTGTTTGTTTGTTTGTTTGTTTGTTTGTTTGTTTGTTTGTTTGTTTGTGTTGACGCTTCATGTTGTCTGGAAGTTCTCTTTTTCGTACCAAAAATGCCTCACCAAGTGGAAATTTCCAAGTCCTATAGGCTTGCCAAGAGCATTTTCCCTTAACAAAACAACAAATAAAGTTGAGGTGATTTTCAGGATTTGCCTGGCCTTTGTTTTTTGGGGGTCTAACGCTTTGTCTCCTTCCATCTCATAGAGGGTATCAGTATCCAGCTCCGTTTCAGTGCGATGGGTTTACTCACCAGGGCGGTGGAGTGTTGGAGGGAGATTGCCAATGATGGGGGCATCTCCTTTGGGCATGCCTTGGGAAAGTTGTTTCAGGCGCGGTTTTCCTGCACAAAGGTGATGTTTGATTCACTTGTGACCGTACTCAGAAAGTTTCCAGCCTTTAAGATAACCTGACATGGCAGATGAATTCATATTAATTATGCACTTACGTGCTTAGAGTCATGAGATCTATTTTTGCAAGCAATGAGATTTGTGGAAACGGAAGCAGTCTTGACGAGACTATGGACTCGTTATTTCCTAATCGCCATCTATAGGAGAGCTAGATTACACCCCCCAACGTTTAACATGGAACCTGAACATGCCTCCAAAAGGAAAAGGAGAAACATCTATACGGCCCACCAGTTTTCAGCTTCCATGTAATTTTGGGTTTCGGGGTATGTTTATTTTTGCGGCCGAAAAATCGCCCCCCTTCCCCCCATCCATAAGTTGCCATTCGTTTCAGGACGCCGCTTCCTTATCCTTCCCGCAGAAATATTTGGTAGATGATCTGGGACGCTTGCAGCTGCGCGCCGCTTGGTCTTAGTGTGATTTTGGCGTGGAAGCAGCTTTTCGCCGCCGTTTCAACCTGCCCCACATGTTTTGTCTCCTTTGACGATGTGGACCTGACTGGCTTGAAGATTTGGGAACAACATTTTTTCATTGACACATCGGAATATGTTTTTTGTGAGTGTTGTCAAGCACTATAGATAAATCCACGCACATCGTATGTAGACCCAAGCAGAAAAAGAAAGCAGAAAGCATTTGTTGCATACAGGAACTACTTTTGGCACTACCAAAACATCTAATTAGAGAGATTTGAGTTTTCCATGTGCGCAAAGATCACTTGACTGTTGTGCATTTGTACCATAGGAAGGATTTGTATTGATGCTACAAACACTCAAACGAATTGCATGCAGAATTGACAGTGCAGGTGTGTGATTCACCGTAACGCATATTCAACTTCTCGAGATTTTTCATTTTTCCATGTATCCTCAAGAAGAACTACATTGTGCATCATGTCAACTTCAGGAATCATGATGTATATATATATATATATATATATTCTTTTTTGCAAATCCCAGCCTGGCTTTCAATGGTTGTTTCTTGCAACATTAGGTGTAATCCTTCCGTTTTAGCCACTAACAAAACCCACAAAGTTCCACCCCGAAACGACGTTGAACATCTCAGGTTGAAGACACTTCCAGATGGTTTCAACTTGCTGTGGTTCCGTGGCCCTGGAAGATGCAGAGGGAAACACCTTAACTAGGTGGTGGTTTCACATGTTTTTTATTTTCACCCCGAAATTTGGGGAAGATGAACCCATTTTGACGAGCATATTTTTCAAATGGGTTGAAACCACCAACTAGAGGAACATCATCTTTTCCGCTCTATTGACAGACTTCCATCCTTTCAATGTGGGTGGATTTATCTTCAATTTTTTTTCGCGGGGGGGAGGTGAATAGGGAATGTGAAGGGGAGAATTGATGAAGGGAGGAGCCAATGAGGAAAATTCTTACATGTCAAGAAGCAACCTGAAAAATTCCCAAAAGAAATTGTTTTTTTCTAGCTTTCGAATTTTGGTGCGGTGATTTTTGGGAATGCATGCGAGATTATAGGAAAGACCCAGCACAAAGTGGTAGTTTATCGACAGGGTTCAGCGCCCAAAACTGATATCATCCAGATCGTTGGAACAGATGCATCTTGTAGGCTGAATCATATTGAAGAAAAACCCGGTCAAGTTAGGCACTGAAGGTTTTATTTCGAATAGGGATTCCACTGTTTTCAGGGGAAGCAGATAACCAGCCGTGTCATGTGTGTTTGATAGAGGCGAATAAACCTCGGAGTTGGTCATGTATTGTTCATCACATATCTTGGAGGATCATCCCATGACTTGTAAGTGGCTAATAACTTATGGTGATCGTTTTCGTCCCCAATTCCTGGGGTTGTTCCCGGTTCCCCTTACAAATGGCCGAACTTCATGGCTTGTAAATGGTGGTGATCCTAACCACTTACTAAGTGGGATGGTCCTCCCAAGATAAGCATCAACCCCCACAGATTCCTTGAGGCTTCTGGCCTCGCCACTGCCGGGTTGGTCTTGCTGCTGCTTGTCTCCGTGCGACGGGCCCGGAGAGATGGGACCCCAAACGTCTTGGAGGTGACCGGGGGTGGTGGGACCCTGAGTTGGGTTGAGATGAGTTGGGGGTTTCGAAAAATAAGGGGAAAACCCTATGAACAAATGGATGATTTGGAGGGAAAAAACCCCTATTTTCGGCAAACACCCAGTGGATGGCTTGAAATCCTCTGTTTTTATTTTACTGATTTTTATGGGCCAAGAAAGGGCCTTCAGAAACAGGATTGTATGTTTATTTTTCTTTCTCGAATTCTGAAATTCCAAGGCATTCCGCCGACCCGTCGGCCTCGTCGTGGTCGACCCGTAACTGGCGCGCCAAACACGTCAGGCCGAGATGTCTTCATTGGTGGCGGACATCGTGGACTCAAGGGCCTGACCTTTTCCAATCCTAGGAAAGTCGGAGCCATGATGAGATGATGAGAACAGGTGGGTATTTCTATAGTTTTCTACTGAAATTCTTAGATTTACCCTCCCTAAAACTCAACATAATGCCTAAATAAATATATATAAATGTATATATATAATCTCTCTCTCTCTCTCTATATATATCTATCTTCCACGAAAAAACGCAAAAGGAGTTTCCCAAGCATAATAGCCATTAATATTGTTGAGGGAAGTGATTGAGGCATTTGGTGCTCATGGTTTTTGTCATAGACTTGTCATAGATTTTCACTGCCTTGAAAGTTTGAAGCAAACAAACAACAGACCCAGTTTTGAGATAGTGAGAACTGGTCTTTGCAAGGAGTTCCAGGGGTTTCAAAAGAGATTTTTCTACACACTTTTTACCTTCATAGGGGAAGATCATTTCAAGATTTTAGAACGATTTCACCTTCGTTGGGGAAGATTTCCTATTTGTAAACATAGATAATTTGACAAAGACACGTTATTTTATGCAGGATCTTTTTTAATCACGGGTGGCGTGGCACCACCATGTTTTTTTGTTGCAAATTGCCAAGTTCAAATTTTGAGTGATTTGTCGTCAAAATGGTGTGTAATGTTTGAAGCTGGTAAACTCTGCCAAAACAGGAAAGCACCGGCATTTTTCCCGGTAAGTTATTTCGGAAAGACGTCAAGACATTGCAAGACTCAAGACCCCGCAAAAAATCATGGGACAAAAGAGGCATGGACAGATATCGACAGCAAGAAAGTAAAACAATCCATCAAAAATTGAATGGGACCTTACCAACGGACCCCTAAGTAAGTTGCGATCGAGCTATTAGATACCCGGGTTGATTTGTCCGTGAAAAGTGGGTCCTTTTGGAGATTTCTTGGAAAAAAGGGAACGAAACTCAATCGAAATTTCATCGGACCAATTCGGACTTTTCAGAGAGTCAATCGGTAGTTAGAACTGCAAACTTCCGCCTGGGAAGTTTGTGCATGGAAAGGGCGTTGAAGACACCACAAGATAAATACTGTAGGGAATATAGATGAGTTTGCCTTCTTTTCCGCGACCTGCTTGTTTTGCAGGTCATGATAGAATCTGGCATTGAATTTTTTTATGCTCAGCTTTCAGTCAGTATTGAACAAATAATCGAATGAAGTTCACATGCATCTAATAATCGAATGCAGTTGTTATGCGTTTGGATGGAACGTCCCCGCAAAAAGTGAGTGCTTCAACCTAATGACATTGCTCGCGGCGTTTTTTTTTGTTTTTCCAGCAAAATTAACGCAGCATGGCAAACCTCCCAGACGATGTATGCTGCCAATCAAACATCCGTCGGTCAAAGCACCGGTTTCAAAAACGGCTGCCCAAATGATGGCATCTCTGCACCTTTTTCGCGCGAAAAGAGCAGGAAAATGGAGGTGAACAAAGCTATATCATCAGCTGGTGGTTTCAATTTGTTTTTTAAAACTATTTTCACCCCGAAATTTGGGGGAGATGATCCAACTTGACGAGCATATTTTTCAAATGGGTTGGTTCAACTACCAACTAGTTATATCTGCTTGGTGCGTATCGTTGTTTCGAGCGAAACATCGCAGCTATATGGCCATTTTTCCCGATCCTAACGAGTCCGAGCAAATGAGAAATTGGTTGGGGGTTGAGCACCAGCCAGATATTCTTTACTACCGTACTTTGTATAGTCCCTTGTTTAACAAGTAGTGACCTAGAAATTCTGAGCAAAGGGATTTGTTTTGAGGTACCAAGATATGATCAATGAAACATGAAATCGTTTGCTGATACCGCTTGGAACAACTCTAAATACAATCCAATGGACCCGGGTTAATGAGATTCATGCATAGTAAAGGGGCGGCAAACGTGAGAACAACATCTGCAACTACGTATGATTTTATATGAGCTGATGCGTATATATACATAGTCCAAGAGTCCATGATATGAGTTGTATGATATGAGTACGTGTATTATCTGTGATCTTATCTCCAGTACTCTGCATACTCATACTACATACCATCACATGAGCTATGAAAAAAAACAGGTAAGTTGATTTGGGGTTATACCACCTTCCACAATGGGCATTGTGGCAATCCGCTTCTAAACCGGATTTCATGCAGTTTTTTTTGGGAATCAACCCGACCTCATCGCCAGGTTTGGTTGGATGGTGATCGCTTGGCAAAGATTCTGGCCAAGTGCGCGAGGGGGGGGAGAACGTGGGCAATGACGTCAATTGTAGTTGCTTCTAAAGGATGGTAGCTTGAAGTCTGAGTGAATTCCCCCAAGTTCCCAATTTTGGCGACCGGGGATCCCCAAGGAAAACCTCGGGAAAGGATGCCATGATGGCATCCTCGTGGAGCCTTGGGTCCTAAGATTGGACTTGTTTTGTTTCGAAACAACTGGATCCTAATCTAGTGGTGGTTTCAAGCATGTTTTTTAATGTTCAACCCCATTTGGGGGAAGATGTACCCATGTTGACGAATACTTTTCCACCAAATAGGTATGTTGCCTTCCACTAAAGATTCTGGTGGCCCACATTTAAATAAAAACCAAAATCATCTAGAGATATCTGTTCCAAAAAACGTGAAAATCCCTTCAAAAAACACCACAAAAAAAGGCCATTTATATATTTCTTAGATCATTTTCTCGGGTCCAATGGTCCGATTTTTCAAATCTTCGTTCGGACCGCTCAGATTGTGCGATCTGGGTGGCTGTGAACTCCCTGAAGTGGGGGAGAGGCCGGTCGGTACACCCGTGGAGCTTTCAGAAACAGCATTTTCCGCCATTTTTCCAGACATTTTTCGGGGTCCACCATAAGAACCTTGTTACATGGGAAAATCAACCCTAAAGATTGACAGGTATTGTCCCTTGGTGATGTAGGGTTTCTCCTATTTTTTAGGGTTGTTTCAGGTGATTATGGCAAACCCTGATCTCTGCTTTTGACATGGTTGAAATGTAGCCTGGTTTATTGGAAAGAAACCTTTTTTGGCTCAAGTTCTCACGACTTTAAGAAGTTTATGATTTGTATTTTGATGTTTACTGTAGGTTGTGGCACTTTTTGTGGTTGGTAATGGCAGTATGTAGTGGCGGAGTGGAAGCAGGAGTGAATAAGGATGTTGAAATGCATATGGATTCCTGAGACATCAAATGCAATGAAGATTTGGGAAGCCCTCAAAGTAGCAACAAAAACCTCCCTAAAACTAAGATAGCACCTGCCCAAAAGGCCGGGCACCAAAATGGAAACCAAACTTGTATTTTTAGGTGCTTGAGCTGTTTTTTTTTGCAGGGTCTCGGGTGGTAGGGATGTTGAAAGGGAGCTGAAAATCACGAGCTGTTTTGGGATATCTAAAACAAACTCAACTTTCAAACCCGGAGAGTGTGAACCGAGCGGGTTGGCCGGAGCTATCATTTGCGGGGCTTCCGCATGGCTCCCAAAAACTACACATGACACGCAACATTTGGCGTCAACAATGCAGCTTATTACCTCTTAGAAACAGACAATCCAAGAAACCTACCCCACCCGAAGGGAAGTAGGGGTTTTTGTCAACCCCTGGCTTGTCTCATTAGCTGCTAGTCTATTAAAACCCATTCTTCCTAGGTCGGGGTTGGCTTGGGCTTGGGCATTAGCTTGGATTCCTGTTGGAAGATACCACCCCCTGAAATTCCAGCCGTGACTGGCTGGAAAAATCGCCCATTTTTTCAAGAGGAAATGCTACATCGCCTCATTCATGGTGGATTTACAAACGCCTGTTAGGAGTTAGGGATCTCGGGTACGGTAACTCCGACCTGTGCGGACCTCACGATTGGTCACTGAGTGGCCCAAAAGATAGAATATTTCGTAACCAGGTACGCCTCTGGCTATCAAGGTCCTTCAAAAGGACCTTGTTCAAAAGGTATGCCCCCCAAAAAATCTCGATTTTCACCCATGAACATATGGGATCAAATTCACCTAGACTGATGTGAACATGTCGGTTTCACCACATCTTCACCCCAAGTCCAAGGGTTCCCCGGTAGGTTGGCATTGCTGGGCGTTCATGCCATGGAAGGAAGTTTCTAAAGGTTGGGGGGGTGGGGCAGTTTCTGGCGAGTTTGGGGGGAAATAACGTTGGATATGTTTGAAAGGCCATGAAATGATGTGCTGGTAGCTTATGGGGTTATGTTGATGTCTTGTTTGGCGGATAGTTGTATGGAAAACATGATAACAGTAAACATGTTTGGAAATATACAGAACAAGAAACATATTTTCTGGGTATAGTAATATTTTGGATGTGCACATATTAAAAGCCATGAAAAAAGGATCATTTTAGACTTCTTCTTCCTTTTGAACCTATTGAGCATCTAGGATTCCGCTTGAACACCCCTCAATTCAAGAATTCCTACCCCGGACCTTACGTCGATTTACGTCGCGTGGAAAGTTGCCTCATTGGTTGCGCAACTTTCCAACTTTCCAATGGCGATTTGGTTCGCGGCACCACCATCCCATCCGAAAGATCCATGTCTCAACATTGAAGCAACCAAACCA
>DF240339.1:95515-124454 GCA_000507305.1 Breviolum minutum Mf 1.05b.01 | reverse complement strand
ACAGTAAGTGTTTTGCATTTACAAGCTTGGTAAAACACAGTGTTTCCACCCCGGACACAACCTCAATTTGTGAGAAGCCTGCCCTGTCAACTTAGAGGCAAGCCGGAATTACCAGTGGATCAATAAGGATCGACTGCATTGTTGGCGTTCATATATGCCACTGCAATCATCGACTGAGACAGAGTTGAAGAACCTGTGACAATAGCTAGAGAACTACAATACTGTTTCTCTTTTTTGTACCTCCACAAGACACCCACGGCGGAATGCTCCAAGTGTCCTTGAACGGTTGCACTGTCTGTTTCACACTCTCGTGCACGAGGATGCACTCCATCCATCTGAGTGCAAATCCTCATTGACATCTAGGCATACTCAAGATCCTTCGAGATGCAAGCTCTATTGACCTCTAAGTGTCCAGGAGAGAAATGCACATTCTTATCTAAACAAACTCCGCATGAAATCTTCGAATTAAACTAAGCACATCAAACGACGGATCATGATTATGCTCGAGAGATGATTTCATTTTTGGCATCCTGTTAAGGCTATACCACACAGCTGCCGACCGATCGACTATGTATGTAGACTGAATAATAGCCTGGGGTCTGAGTTTGCTGCATTAAGGAGGACGGGCGTTCCAGTTAGACCTCCTGATAGGAGTCTCTATTGAGTGGCGGAAAGGCCTCTCATGGGATCATCCCTCACGTCAGGTGGTAGTTGCGTCGGAATACTCCCTGCTTTGTCTGTCATACTTGTACTACTATGCGCTCATGGCAGTCAATCCATTGCCAAGACAGCACATCCATCTGATCCAGTCTTTGAAGACACAGAGCTGACCCATTGGCTCGGAAACTGCGCAGTAGTTTGCTCCGCAAACCATGTTCGACAACGTTTCCACTGCTGCCAGATCCAGTGTGCATTTGGTCCCTTGTAAGAATTTTCAAGCCAACGAGACTCTTCTATATACTCTTAGAGAAAGAGGCGCCTGTATAGCGCTTGGTATGGAAGTCCCGTAGCATGCTTGGTTCATACTCTCTTCTCGATCAAGGACCAGTTGGGTTGGATCTTCTCCCAAATATGCCTGTGTCGTCTGCGCTCTCTACGCATGATGTCAGTGGCGAGCTGATTTGCAGCCGCATGCAAAGTCATTTGCAGAGAACACATGTGTCGATTGGCTTTGACTGTATGCAGCCATTGGTCAGCTTCCATGGAGCCCGACAGCAAGAGACTGACCATGATTCTACTGCTAGAGGCATTGTTCTAGGCCACTGCTGCCTTCTGTATGAAAACATCATGGAGGATTCCTTCGTGTAGTCTAGGGAAAAGAGGAGCAAACATTTGCGGGTTAAATGTGAGCCAGTCCACGTTGATGCGTGATTGTAGGACAGGGCAGCAGCCACTTTGGTCCGTCTGCCACCGTTTGACCCTGTAGCTAAACTCTAGTACCTCCGGCAGCTCAACCTGTGATCGGTCAGTAAAGGTAACAGCGCCCAGCTGACTGACACTTTGGGTGTACATGCAACTTTTTTCACGTAAAGCATCAATAACAAGAGGCATCCATGCTGCAGGAAACCAAACAAATAGGGAGTCTACCCAGCTGCTACGTCCAATCATCGTTTCAAACCTTGCGTCAGTAGCTTTTTCACGGCCATGCTTATGTGCAGCTGCTCCATCAAAGGGGAGGCAGACGACCTTGACCAAGCCATTGAGTGGCCGTTGTTGCTCCTCTCTCACCGCTCTAAAACGGCTGGAGGCACACAATAGCTCTGTGTAGATGGCTTGGATCCAGAACTTCTGCGTGAGTAATGCTGCATTCGTCTCATCCACTAGACCTTGGGCAGGGTGTGTGAGAACTTTTTGTAAGAGTCCAGTGATATTCTCAGCCAGATAGATGGCCAAGTACTGCCCGAGATGGAGGGCCATTCGTCTGACATATGCGCTTTGTTCACTAGCTTCCGCACAAGTGACTGCATTTCAAAACAATAAGTTTGAAGCAGGGTTTCCATTTGCTTCAAGTCTCGAATGGGAAACATGAGTCGGGCAAGGGGCCACGTGGTGGGGAGCGAGAGAAACCTTTCTAACCCATCTCGGCAGTTAGGAAAGGCCCATTCTTGCGCATTCAATTGCTGGGTGGTGAGTGCCTGACGATCCCGCTCAAGAAAGGCCGAGTACCGTTGTAAGTTGAGTAATAATGTTCTTCTAGGTCTTCAAGATCACTTTCAACATCCTCAGCCTCGACAGTGCTGGACGATTGGGAGCTGGAAGAGGCCTCAGAGTCAGAGCAATTGGGGCTGCTTTCTGCTACTTGCTCCCTGTTGCACCTCCACTTCCTGCGGAGTGGTTTTTGCTTTTTTCTGAACATGCGTTTCGCAGGGTATGCCATGTTGTAGCGGCTGTAGGCGGTGAGCAATTTCACTTGCGACAGAACAATCTTGACTAACGTCATCCTCGTTAATGCCAAATGCACGGGCTAAGGAAGTTCGGAGATTCCGAGAACAACCAAGGCCAAAGGCTGCATAGAAGTGCTCCGACCCAGGTTCTGGATGCTGAACTTGACAAAGGTTTAGGTAGTGGTCCCTGTCAACATCCAGGAGCCACAAACCGTTGTTTTCAGTTCTCTCCGGCCATACCAAAAAGACAGGTTTGTCAGAATCATCAAGACTTTAGCCAAATACATAGCGGCATCTCCATTCTTCATTGTTCGAAAGCGGTATAGGTGTAATGCTAACTGCTTCTGTGTCGCGCATTTGGAAAAATTTCTTCTCTATTTTCGTGGGTGGCACAGGTCAACAATTATAAGGTGGAGGCGCCTGAGCCGAGCTGCGACTGCCCCTGGTTCGTGATACAGCTCAACCACAGCAGCAGGCATGTCAAGTGGGCACATAACAGAGCAGCGTGACAATCTTGAAGAGACTCCAGCCATCGCCCCTCTGCCACGCAATTGTCCAGTGCTTGGGCTTGGAGATCATCGACAAACTCAAGCAGTCTTCGCAAATCTGCGGGCGGCCAGACGATTTCGACAGAAGCTGCTGCAGAGGCCTGTAGCTTTTTGGAGGAAACGCGGACAAGGTCCATCCAAGCACCCTATTTCAGGTTGTAGTGAGATACTACGCAGGGACAGATAGAAAACTACTTGGTACAACGGCGCCTTGGCTGATGGGTATTGTCCTCCGTACTGCTCTTGCTGTTTTATGGTTGCCACTCATGGGCACGAAGTCGAGCCGATGGTTGCCCAGGAGCTGGTGGAAGCTGCAGGTTTGCGTCGGAAGCAAAACTGGCGGCTCTTTCTGTCAGATATCCCGAACTGGATGCTAACACTTCCACACACGTGGGCTTTCGAAACTACTTAGCTGAAAGGCAGGCTGGAGTAGGTCGATTTATGCCAGTTTTTTGGCGGTCCCCGCATAATGTGATCCATGCAACAGGGCAAATGGTCGATTGGATCTTGAAACAACTGGAGCTTGAAGCTGGAGAAAATGGCTGCTTGGCTGTCCTTCACAACAGGAATGACATGTCGGGTGCGCTAAACAGCTCTGACTGGGTGGTTAACTGAAAGGGCAGGTTGATTTTCAGAGGGGTCACGTCTTGCGCGGGCATGACAGCACAGCACGTAATTGCCCAAACAAAAATTGGGTTTCTGACCTGGGGACGTGGATACAGCTTCCAGGAACTCTCTCCAGAGGAGAAGTGATCTAACGAGAAGAAGCCTTTGCTAGAGCCACAGTAGCCCTGACTTGAGCTCCAGCGTTTTTGCTGACTTTCATCATGTAAGGCAAGATCAATTTCAGCCATCCATAGGGCCACCGGGCTATATCTGTTTGCACACTCATGGCGGAACCCACCACCACATCAAATTATTACTTGTTTGGAACTGAGGACATCGTGGCGATGGGCCGTAGAAATGTCGAGCTTGGTATTACTTGTAGTTTGGTTTTGCAAGGTCATGAAGCCCACTAGCCTCCCAATTTTATTCTCAATCCAGCGAGGCAGCGAGAGCCCAATGATGTGTTCCGCAAAGGCTTGGGAGGCTACATTCTCTTTGGTAAGGATCATGATTTTCAGGGAAGGATCGAAAGTGATCAGCCCTGCAATAATTGCTGCAGCTCGGGTTTTACCAGCTCCGAATACTCCACTTATTGGGCAATCAGTTTTGTTCTCAAGTAAAGACAACAGCAGTGCTGATAGCGTAGCCAGGAAGTGGCCGTCTCTATTGTGTACCAGCGGAAGAAGTGCGTCTCTAATCTGCTTTTCATCATCACTAACATCCATAAGCTCATCAGCCAGCATGAGACGCATGAGCCGTAGCGTCGCAGCAAATAGTTTTCCTCGGTCCTGTGGCGGCAGTAGACCAAACCTTTTATCAGATTGCACTCCACAGCCCAGACAATGCATTTGGCCAAAGATTCCAAACTCTTCCACGCTTCGGGTTTCCCCTAGGTGGTATAAACCCTCAATATGTAGCCAAGCCTGACAGTTTTCATTAAATCCCCATTGTACTTCATGGAAGGAACCATACGGTCGGGCTCTATCTTGGCGCAGAGCTAGGGCACAGGTACTGGAAGCGGTACTTTCCCAGTTCCACGATGCCTTGGTTCTCTCCTCACCTCTTGAGGTCGCGTTTTTACCATCACCTCACCCTTCTTGAAGCTCTCTATTCCTCTTTTGTCTTGTTTGTATTTCCCTTCTCCTCCATTTCACAGAAGAGCTGGGCTTCGTGGGACCAGCCTGTGGCATATTGTCGGGCTCGTCCTCCTTCGCTCGTCAATTCTCTCACCACTCATTTACTTCTACACACCTCCGCATCGCCCTTTATCTTCCAACCTCTTTCAAACCTCACCTCTTGGTAACCTCTCATCCTTCAAACCCTACCTTGTCCAATGGCACTCTCCACACTTTGAGTTATACTTCCACCGGTTCCAAAAAAAGAAAAAATCAAAACTCTCTTCATAATATCTCTCCGTACCTTCCTCCGTACTCAACTCATTCACTTCTCCCTCATTTCTTCCAACACCTATTGTGTCACCCCACTTCTCCCTTTCATCACACTCTCCCCGCCACCGCTTGCCCTGCATACAGTAGTTTCACGTTTGTTGAGTGACTGCCCTCGTGCCGGGCTTTTTACTGCCACCACTTTGAGCCGCCCCTAGAATAGCGTTGCAACCTGCCTGGCTGGGCCTCGCTTTGGCTGCTTCCTACGCTTTCTATGCTATCTTTGCTTCGCCAAGCCAAGATATACTGAGCGGAATCTGAGGTAGGTGCAGTTTCACGTTTCACTACGTTTCACCACTTTTGCCTATAGGAAGCCAATGCTAGAGGGTTTACCTCGCACTTGACTTCTTTCAAAACAGTATTTCGTACGAAATACTCAATTAAAGGCCAACATTGCAAACACCAACCTATATCCTCCACTTCCCTGCGACTGCACACTGGCTCTGGCATAGGTGCTTCCTGTTGGTTTCACCAAAGCCATCTTCTCTCTATGTTGGTGCTTCATCTTTGGCATAGGGGTTGTCTTTCGGACATCACCGGAGCCCTCTTCTGCTGTCCTGGCACTAATTGTGGATGGTTTCCTGTTTCACCTTTTGTTTTTGTGTGTTGCTTCAAACGGCCTTCTTGCATGTTTTTGTCATAAATTGACATTTTACAACTTGGTGCATCCGACCATAGCGTCATTTACACCACTGCTCAGCTGACTGAAGGGCGTTCCGCCCGGGATCAACCCAAGCAGCCGCCAGCAAAAAAAAAAAACAGTTCCACCATGCCTGCCGATTGGATCGGGGTACGACCGAATCCTTACTTATTGTCTACAAGGCCGGTTCAGGACAAGCAATTCTTCAAGACGACCTACATGGCACACCGAGGATTTCCCAAAGCGTCCGGCCAGCTTACTGTGGCAAGGAGGGTGGTTACCGGGGACGGTCAAGAAATTCTATAGTCTAGTAGCTATGTACTTGACAGCCAGGTAGCCCCCTTTTCTTGCATTGGGATGCATAGGATTATCCTCTTTCCACGACTGCCACCATTGTCATAATGAGCGCAGCACAGGAGCCAAAAAAAAAATTGGGGGGCCTGCCGGGCGTCGTGGGTGGTGTCATTTTATGTGTCTATGGGTGAAGGTTCGCACATTTTGATTCGTTTTGGGGGGGCTGTCAAGCAAAGTGTAGTCCTAGGCGTCCTCTAATGTGTGTATGAGTAAGGGTTCACAGATTTTGATTCGTTTTGGCGGGGGTTGTTGGGAAGGGTGTCGTCGGAACTGTTGTGTGATGTGTGTATGGGTGAGGGCTCGCAAATGTTGATTCATTTTGGGCGGGGGGGCTAGGGCATACAACCCACAGGCGTTCGTTTCAGTTATGCTTTTATTCACCGCCTGCCGTGGCACCCATGAAATTCATTATTCATATTCTTATTTCTGTTTTGAACACTGTAGTATATTTGTACTTGTTTTTGTATTTTGCCTCTCAATATCTATGCTTAACAGGAAGGTTCAAGAGGCCTTCAGAAAGGGTACCCTTCAGTGACGAAGGGGGCTTCGTCTTCAGCAAAGCAGCCTTCAAAGGTACCTTTCACGAAGGCTTGAGGGGGGCTTCACCTTTGGAAGGCTTCAAAGGGGCTTGAAGAGATTTGAAGGGGCTTAAAAGGGGCTTGAAGCTTCAAGGGGGCTTGAAGGGGGCTTCAAGGGGGCTTGAAGGGGGCTTGAAGCTTCAACGCTGAAGGTGGCTTCGAGGGGGCTTGAAGGGGATTTGAAGGGGGCTTCAAATGGGCTTGAAGCCTTCAACGCTGAAGGGGGCTTCAAGAGCCCCTCCTTAAGGTGACTTTAAGCCCCCCCCTTAAGGTGACCTTAAGGTACCCCCCCTTAAGCCCCCCCTTAACCTTAAGCCCCCCCTTAAGCTTCCCCTTAAGGTGACCTTAAGGTACTTAAGCCCCCCCTTAAGGTGACCTTAAGGTACCCCCCCGTAAGCTCCCCTGAAGGTACTTTGAAGCCCCTCCTTAAGGTAACCCCCCTTAAGCCCCCGCTGAAAGTATTTGGAAGGACTGCTTCGGTACATACTTTACACATGTCCAAACCTGTAATGTAACCCGTGTTCAGAGTGCTACGGAATGTATATTGTGGTACATACTTTACACATGTCCAAACCTGTAATGTAACCCGTGTTCAAAGTGCTACGGAATGTATATTGTGGTACATACTTTACACATGTCCAAACCTGTAATGTAACCCCTGCTCAAAGTGCTACGGAATTTTTACTGTGGTACATACTGGACACATGTCCAACAACAACCAACAACACTTGAAGCCTGCTTGAGGCATCCTTGAAGCTCCCTTCGAGCGATGAAGGCTTCAAGCCCCCTTCAAGCCACCTTTAAGCACCCTTCAAGGTGAAGCCCCCCTTCAAGCCCCCTTCAAGCTTCCTTCAAGCTTCCTTCAAGCTGAAAGCCCCCAGGCCCCTTGAAGATGAAGCCCCCTCCTTCAACGCTGAAGGCTTGAAGCCCCCTTCAAGCCCCTTGAAGCCCCCTTGAAGCTCCCTTCAAGCCCCCTTGAAGCCCCCTTGAAGGTGAAGCCCCCTCGCCCCCAGACCCTTCAAGCCCCCTTGAAGGGGGCTTCTGAAGGGGGTACCTCGGAACCAGCCCCGCATCTTCGCCCTGTGGGCGAATCTTGGTCCCGGCTACCATGTAGGTCGTCTTGAAGAATTGCTTATCCTGAACCGGCCTTGTAGGCCGGGGGAAGAAGTTAAGGATTCGGTCGTACCCCGATCCAATCGGCAGGCATGGTGGAACTGGGAAAGTACCAAACAGGAGTTCGAAAACATGGTCACCAAGGCAGGGGTGATCTGGTTTGTCGATGAAGCTGTTAATCGTATACTGGAGATCGTTGGTAGAGATGAGATTGCTATGGGCATCACGTACGAAAAAGCCAAGGAACATGACACACTTAAAGAAGGAAGAGCCACAAAGAGAAGACGCAAAGATGGACTCTCTTCAGCCACAAAGAAACAAGCTTGATGCCTATGGAGAAAGGAAAGCAATTCGGAGAGTATAGCGGAACTATTTGCCGGAGGAGAAGTACTGAGTGCTGAGTCGACCACTGAGAGCTTTTTGTTTCACTGTTTCACCTCTGGGGGCCTATCTGGGTTTTGCTTGGTTGTCGTGTTGTGTTTGGTTGGGGCGGTTTTGTGTTTTGGTTTTTGTTGTTTGTCGTTTTGCTGCCAGGTAGCCCCCTTTTGTTGCATTGGGATGCATAGGATTATCCTCTTTCCACGACTGCCACCATTGTCATAATGAGCGCAGCACAGGAGCAAAAAAAAAAAATTGGGGGGCCTGCCGGGCGTCGTGGGTGGTGTCATTTTATGTGTCTATGGGTGAAGGTTCGCACATTTTGATTCGTTTTGGGGGGGCTGTCAAGCAAAGTGTAGTCCTAGGCGTCCTCTAATGTGTGTATGAGTAAGGGTTCGCAGATTTTGATTCGTTTTGGTGGGGGTTGTTGGGAAGGGTGTCGTCGGAACTGTTGTGTGATGTGTGTATGGGTGAGGGCTCGCAAATTTTGATTCATTTTGGGCGGAGGGCTAGGGCATACAACCCACAGGCGTTCGTTTCAGTTATGCATTTTATTCACCGCCTGCCGTGGCACCCATGAAATTCCTTATTCATATTCTTATTTCTGTTTTGAACACTGTAGTATATTTGTACTTGTTTTTGTATTTTGCCTCTTAATATCTATGCTTAATTATGAAATCGGAAATTTGTATATCTTGAATCGGTTTCACAAATTGCGGAAATGGCCGATTCCTTTCCATTCCATGCTATTTCGAGTCTATGCTTTTATAATTTTTGACAGGACCGACCTTCTCACTTCAATTTGCATCATTGGATTATTTTATGCACCACTGGGCTAAATCACAAATGGTTTTGGCGTCATAGAACGTGCGCACGAATTCGGATTCCGATGTGAGGTGGACGGTCGCGCAGCAACCTGGTTTGGAAGACGAGCGTTTGCATACTTAAGGGGCCCAAGGGAGCGAGATGTTGGTGAAGCATTATTGAGCCAATGCGAGTATACTTCAGATTGCAAATCCATGAAAATGCATCCTTTTCCATGTTTTGCGTACATGATACATGCACACAGATCATAGTGTCACCGTGTACCAGTTGTACATTGATCATCGTTGATCACATTCTTGAGTTGAACTTCACATCCTTTGCAAGCTATTGGTTCAAGAGGTCTCCAGGCATTTGTCATGCATTTTGAGAGCCGAATAAGAATGCCGACCAAAGATGGCTTCCATTCAAAGGACTCTCACTTGAACCGGATTGCTTTGTAACTGCTACTGTTCTTTGCCGGCGTTTGTGCCTTTTTGGTTGCCTCACATTGGGAATTCCTCCACATTCACCGGACGCAGTGCCTGACCCATTTTTGCCGGATGACGACAGCCAATCTTCCTTGTTGAGCATGCATTTGAGTTGTCAGTGCACAATTGCAGCAGATGGAGTTTTTCAATCCATTGAAAATGTCACTACAGGTCACTGGGTGCCGTAGGTATTGCAGATACATCGATTTTTCAATTGGTTTTGACCACTAATTTCCAACGTCAACATGGAAAGGTCAAACTGCACAAAATGCCAAGACCTGACTTTGGTGCATGAGACGCACAAGGGCAGCGGAAGGTTTTTTCTCTGCAACTCAGCAGCAAGTGAAGCAAGTGCCAGGTCACTTGCCACAGCAGAAGGAGTTCCTTATCATCCCTTTTGTGATGTGCATGGTGAACGGGTCAACGAGTCGAAACCACCATGAACTCTGGCTCTTTCACGCCTTTGACGTGAGATCACCTCACCCTCCTGGCAAGGGCTTTAAAATGCCGAGGTTGTGTACCTCTGGCGTACAGCATGCTGTGCATGGTGCAACTATGATGCAATCGTAAAGAGACCAAACATCATCCAGTCCAAGGCCATTCTTTGTTTAGTCTTTTGCCAAAGAAAACTTATTTCTAAAGACCACACTGTGGCAAACTTTGGCATAGCCAATGTGACAAGCACCAAAATCCCCTCAAACAGGCCCCAGCAGTCTTGTTTTCGCTAATTTTTCATGGTTTTGACCACTAATTTCAAATTCAACATGGAAAGGTCAAGCTGCAGGGAATGCGAAGAAATCCCTGCTGGTCCAAGGCCATTCTTTGTTTAGTCTTTTGCCAAAGACCAAACTTAGTTCTAAAGACTAAAACGTTGGCATCGCCAACGTGCCAAGTGCCACCTGAAAAAGAGGCTTTGATGGATACACTCAATATTTAAAACCTGATGAGCAGCATAAAATCCTTTCAAACAGGCCCCAGCAGTTTTGTTTNATCCCTGCTGGTCCAAGGCCATTCTTTGTTTAGCTTTTGCCAAAGACCAAACTTAGTTCTAAAGACTAAAACGTTGGCATCGCCAACGTGCCAAGTGCCACCTGAAAAAGAGGCTTTGATGGATACACTCAATATTTAAAACCTGATGAGCAGCATAAAATCCTTTCAAACAGGCCCCAGCAGTTTTGTTTTCGCTATTTTATTGTTGTTTTGACTACTGATTTCAAGGTCAACATGGAAAGGTCAAGCTGCAGGGAATGCGAAGAAATACTGACCCAATACAGCATGCAGCATGTGATGCAACCATGATGCAATAGTGAAACCACTTACCAAGCATCTCCTTGAAGAAACACACATTACCATGTTTCATCATGGTACACAAAAGCAAAAACAGCCACACATGAACTCCTACGACTTGCCAGGTTTCCTTCGCCATTTCAGTTTTAAGTCAAATGCACTAAGACTTTGGTGCATGAGACGCACAAGGGCAGTGGAAGGTTTTTTCTCTGCAACTCAGCAGCAAATGCAGCAAGTGCCAGGTCACTGTCACTACAGGCCACTAGGTGCTGTAGGTATTGCAGATACATCGATTCTTCAGCTCGTTTTGATCACTAATTTTCGACGTCCACATGGAAAGGTCAAACTGCAGGGAATGCCAAGACCTGCCGGTCCAGGGATGTCCAAGGCCATTCTTTGTTTAGTCTTGGCCAAAGACCGAACTTAGTTCCAAAGACTAACCTTTAGCGTAGCTAATGTGCCAAGCACCACCTGAAAAGAGGCTTTGATGCATTCAAATAGCTTTGAAGCCTGATGATGTGCAGCATCAAATCCTTCCAAACGGGCTACGTCAATCTTGTGTTGGTTATTTTTCATGGTTTTGACCACCAATTTCAAAGTCAACATTGAAAGGTCAAGCTGCAGGGAATGCGAAGAAATCCCTGCCGGTCCCAGGCCATTCTTTCTTTAGTCTTTTGCCAAAGACCAAACTTAGTTCTAAAGACTAAAACGTTGGCATCGCCAATGTGCCAAGCGCCACCTGAAAACGAGGCTTTGATGGATACACTCAACATTTAAAACCTGATGAGCAGTGTCAAATCCCTTCAAACAGTCCCCAGCAGCCTTGTTTTCACAATTTATTATTGTTTTGACTACTGATTTCAAGGTCAACATGGAACGGTCATGCTGCAGGGAATGCGAAGAAATACTGAGCCACTTGCACAGCATGCAGTATGTGATGCAACCATGATGCAATAGTGAAACCACTTACCAAACATTTCCTTGAAGAAACAAACACTACCATGTTTCATCATGTTACACAAAAGCAACAACATCCGCACATGAACTCCCACGACGCGCCACGTTTCCTTTGCCATCTTAGAGGTAATTCAAATGCACTCAGACTTTGGTTCATGAGACGCACAAGGCCAATGGAAGGTGCTTCTCTGCAACTCAGCAGCAAGTAGAGGAAGTGCCAGGTCACTGCGACCGCATGAAAATAGGCTTTGATGCATCCACTGAGCTTTCAAACCTGATGTGCAGCATAAATTCCCCCAAACCGGCAGTCTTGCATTGGCCACTTTTTCATCGTGTTGACATTCGATTTCAAGGTCAATATGGAAAGGTCAAGCTGCAGGGAATGCGAAGAAATACTGACCCAATACAGCATGCAGCATGTGATGCAACCATGATGGCGCCACGAAACCACTCACCAAACATTACCATGAAAGAACAAACATTGCCATGCTTCATCATGTTACGCAAGAGCAAACCCATCCACACATTAAGTCCTAAGACGTGCCACGTTTGCTTCGCCATTTCGTTGTTTTAAGTCAAAGGCACGCAGATTTTGGTGCATGAGCACACAAGGTCAGTCCAGGGTTCTTCTCTGCAACTCAGCAGCAAGTGAAGCAAGTGCCAGGTCACTGTCACTACAGGCCACTAGGTGCTGTAGGTATTGCAGATACATCGATTCTTCAGCTCGTTTTGATCACTAATTTTCGACGTCCACATGGAAAGGTCAAACTGCAGGGAATGCCAAGACCTGCCGGTCCAGGGATGTCCAGGGCCATTATTTGTTTCTTCTTTTGCGGAAGAAGACTTAGTTCTGAAGACTAAACTTTGGTGTAGCTAATGTGCCAAGCACGACCTGAAAAGAGGCTTTGATGCATACACTCAACATTTAAAACCTGATGTGCAGCATAAAAACTCCCCAGACAGGCCCCAGCAGTCTTGTATTGGCTACTTTTTCATCGTTTTGACCACTGGTTTTCAAGGTCAATATGGAAATTTCAAGCTGCAGGGAATGTGCAGAAGTACTGATCCAGTTGCACAGCATGCAGTGCATGATGCAACCATGATGCAATCGTGACCAAACATTACCGTGAAAAAACAAACATTACCATGCTTCATCATGTTACACAAGAGCAAACCCATCCACACATTAACTCCTACGACGTGCCACGTTTGCTTCGCCATTTCGTTGTTTTAAGTCAAAGGCACGCAGACTTTGGGGCATGAGCACACAAGGTCAGTGGAAGGTTCTCTGCAACTCAGCAGCAAGTGAAGCAAGTGCAGCAAGTGCCAGGTCACTGTCACTACAGGCCACTAGGTGCTGTAGGTATTGCAGATACATCGATTCTTCAGCTCGTTTTGATCACTAATTTTCAACATCAACATGGAAGGGTCAAACTGCAGGGAATGCGAAGAAATTCCTGCCGGTCCAAGGCCATTCTTTGTTTAGTCTTTTGCCAAAGACCAAACTTAGACTTAGTTCTAAAGGCTAAACTTTGGCGTAGCTAGTGTGCCAAGCACCCCTGAAAAGAGGCTTTGATGCATACACTCAACATTTAAAACCTGATGTGCAGCATAGAATCCCCTCAGACAGGCCGCGGCTGTCTTGTATTGCTGATTTTTCATCGTTTTGACCACTAATTTTCAACGTCATCATGGAAAGGTCAAACTGCAGGGAATGCGAAGAAATCCCTGCTGGTCCAAGGCCATTCTTTGTTTAGTCTTTCGCAGAAGAAGAAGGACCTTGAAACAAGGCTTTGATGCGTACTCTCAACATTTAAAACCTGATGTGCAGCATAAAATCCCTTCAAACAGGCCCTGGCTTTCTTGTTTTGGTGATTTTCTTTCGTTGTGCCCACTTATGTCACTAATTTTAAGGGGCCATTCTTTGTTTTAGTCGCTTACCAAAGACCAAACTTAGTTCTCAAGACTAAACTTTGGCATAGCCAATGTGCCGGGTACCACCTGAAAAGAGACTTTGATGAATACAATTAGCTTTAAAACCTGATGTGCAGCATAAAATCCCTTCAAACAGGCCCCGGCTTTCTTGTTTTGGTTATTTTTCGTCTGAATGAATTCACTAGAAGATTCTCTTGCTGCAGATTGCCACAGTAGAAGGAGTTCCTTATCATCTCTTTTGTGATGTGCATGGTCCACGGGTCAACGAGTCGAAACCGCCATGAACTGTGGCTCTTTCACGCATTGGACGTGACCTCACCCTCTGGGCTCAGGGCTTTAAAATGCCGAGGTTGTGGACCTCTGGCGAAACGTGGGGGCTGATCGTACCCTGCCGGTCCAAGGCCATTCTTTGTTTAGTCGCTTACCAAAGACCAGACGTAGTTCTAAAGACTAAACTTTGGCATAGCCAATGCAACTAACTACTAGGGGTCTGGAATGGGGGGCCCTCCTGAGCCGCCAGGTCGAAGGTCTAAAATGGTACACTTATCATTGTAGACCCTCCCTGGCTTTGAGGTCTACAAGGCTTTTCAGTACCCTGCCGGTTCAAGGCCATTCTTTGTTTAGTCTTTCGCAGAAGAAGAAGGACCTTGAAACAAGGCTTTGATGCGTACTCTCAACATTTAAAACCTGATGTGCAGCATAGAATCCCTTCAAACAGGCCCCGGCTTTCTTGTTTTGGTGATTTTCTTTCGTTTTGCCCACTTATGTCACTAATTTTAAGGGGCCATTCTTTGTTTTAGTCGCTTACCAAAGACCAAACTTAGTTCTCAAGACTAAACTTTGGCATAGCCAATGTGCCGGGTACCACCTGAAAAGAGACTTTGATGAATACGATTAGCTTTAAAACCTGATGTGCAGCATAAAATCCCTTCAAACAGGCCCCGGCCGTCTTGTACTGGTTATTTTTTTATCATGTTGATTACTACAGTAATTTCAAGGTCAACATGGAAAGGTCAAGCTGCAGGGAATGCGAAGCAACACTGACCGAGTTGTACAGCATGCAGTGTGATGCACCCATGATGCAATCGTAAAGCGACCAGACATTAGCCAGTCAGGGGCCCTTCTTTGTTTAGTCTTTTGCCGAAGAAGACTGAGTTCTGAAGACTAAACTTTGGCATGGCCAATTTGGCAAGCACCACCTGAATAGAGGCTATGATGCGTACAAAGAGCTTTAAAGCCTGATGTGCAGCATAGAACCTTTTCAAACAGGTCCCGGCCGTCTTGTATTGGTTGTTTTTCATCGTTTTGACCACTGATTTTAAGATCAACACGGAAAGGTCAAGCTGCAGGGAGTGTGAAGAAACACTGACCAAGTTGTACATCATGCAGTGTGTGATGCAACCATGATGCAATCGTGAAATCACTCACCAAACATTCCCGTGAAAACACAAGCATTACGATGTTTCATCATGTTACACAAGAGCAAAAACTTCCACACATGAACTCCTACAACGTGCCAAGTTTCCTTGGCCATTTCAATTTAAAGTCAAATGCCCTAAGAGTTTGGTGCATGAGACACACAAGGCCAGTGGAAGGTTCTTCTCTCCAACTCAGCTGCAAGTCAAGCAAGTGCCAGGTCACTGTCACTACAGGCCACTAGGTGCTGTAGGTATTGCAGATACATCGATTCTTCAGCTCGTTTTGAGCACTAATTTTCAACATCAACATGGAACGGTCAAACTGCAGGGTGTGAAGAAATCCCGGCCGGTCCAAGGCCATTCCTTGATTTAGTCGCTTACCAAAGACCAAACTTAGTTCTCAAGACTAAGCTTTGGCATAACAGGGCCAACGGATTCACCCATATTCCCCAGGAAATCAAGAATGGTAAATGCTTAGCCTGAAGCTAAAGCTCATCCATCATGCTTCCATCCATCCAATTCATTTTGGTGAGTTTTCTTTCTCACCCATGTATGGTCAAATTTCGAGAAACGATGCTTTTGGTAGATGTGGTTGTTTGCCTTGAACATGACTTGGTCGCTTTGTGAAGTTTATTGGGGTCTGGATTTTGAACCCTCTGAAAACCAGTGGCGGGCAGCCAATGGCATTTGGGGGGTTCGGTATTTGGCTTGCAAGTTAGTTTTTGTCCTGGATTTTGATAATTGATCCATGGGTGCTAAACCCTGAAATACCAGTGGCGGCCAGCCAGTGGTATTTGGACTGTCCGGAAACCCCAAACCGCGCAAAGTCATAAACCTGCGCAGTTCAAGCAAACTTGCCTCGGTTCCCTGATGGTAAATGGAAGCACGCTGTGACTCATGTACCAAGGGTTTATGCATTTGGACACGGAAACACGAGCAGCAGAACTCCGTTGATCGTTCTTGTTTTTGGTGAATTTGGCACCTCTGGCATACCTTTGCTTAGCCAATGTGCCAAGCAGCACCTGACCAGAGGCTTTGATGAATACGCTCAACACTTAAAACCTGACGTGCAGCATAAAAACTCCCCAGACGGGCCCCAGCAGTCTTGTATTGGCTACTTTTTCAAGATTTTAACCACTAATTTTCAAGGTCAACATGGAAAGGTCGAGCAAAACTTAGTTCTAAAGACTAAACGTTGGCATCGCCAATGTGCCAAGTGCCACCTGAAAAAGAGGCTTTGATGGATACACTCAACATTTAAAACCTGATGCGCAGCAAAAAATCCCTTCAAACAGTACTGATCCAGTTGCACAGCATGCAGTGCATGATGCAACCATGATGCAATTGCGACCAAACATTACCTTGAAACAACAAACATTACCATGCTTCATCATGTTACACAAGAGCAAACCCATCCACACATTGACTCCTACGACGTGCCACGTTTGCTTCGCCATTTCAGTTTTAAGTCAAATGCACTCAGACTTTGGTGCATGAGACGCACAAGGCAAGTGGAAGGTTTTTCTTTGCAACTCAGCAGCAAGTGAAGCAAGTGAAGCAAGTGCCAGGTCACTGTCACTACAGGCCACTAGGTGCTGTAGGTATTGCAGATACATCGATTCTTCAGCTCGTTTTGATCACTAATTTTCGACGTCAACATGGAAAGGTCAAACTGCACAGAATGCCAAGACCTGCCGGTCCGGGGATGTCCAGGGCCATTATTTGTTTCTTCTTTTGCGGAAGAAGACTTAGTTCTGAAGACTACACCTTGGCATAGCTAATGTGCCAAGCACCCCCTGAAAAGAGGCTTTGATGCATTCAAATAGCATTGAAGCCTGATGATGTGCAGCATAAAATCCCCTCAGACAGGCCGCGGTTGTCTTGTATTGCTGATTTTTCATCGTTTTGACCACTAATTTCATAGTCAACATGGAAAGGTCAAGCTGCAGGGAATGCGAAGAAATCCCTGCTGGTCCAAGACCATTCTTTGTTTAGTCTTTTGTCAAAGACCAAATTTACTTCTAAAGACTAAAACGTTGGCATCGCCAATGTGCCAAGTGCCACCTGAAAAAGAGGCTTTGATGGATACACTCAGCATTTAAAACCTGATGAGCAGCATAAAATCCCTTCAAACAGGCCCCAGCAGTCTTGTTTTCGCTATTTTATTGTTGTTTTGACTACTGATTTCAAGGTCAACATGGAAACGTCAAGCTGCAGGGAATGCGAAGAAATACTGACCCACTTGCACAGCATGCAGTATGTGATGCAACCATGATGCAATAGTGAAACCACTTACCAAACATTACCATGAAATAACAAGCATTACCATGCTTCATCATGTTACACAAAAGCAACAACATCCGCACATGAACTCGTGGGACGCGCCACGTTTCCTTCGCCATCTTAGAGGTAATTCAAATGCACTCAGACTTTGGTGCATGAGCACACAAGGCAAGTGGAAGGTTATTCTCTGCAACTCAGCAGCAAGTGAAGCAAGTGAAGCAAGTGCCAGGTCACTGTCACTACAGGCCACTAGGTGCTGTAGGTATTGCAGATACATCGATTCTTCAGCTCGATTTGATCACTAATTTTCGACGTCAACATGGAAAGGTCAAACTGCACGGAATGCCAAGACCTGCCGGTCCAGGGATGTCCAGGGCCATTCTTTGTTTTGTCTTTTGCGGAAGAAGACTTAGTTCTGAAGACTACACCTTGGCATAGCTAATGTGCCAAGCACGACTTGAAAAGAGGCTTTGATGCATACTCTCAACATTTAAAACCTGATGTGCAGCATAAAATCTCGCCACACAGGCCGCGGCTGTCTTGTATTGGTCATATTTCATCGTTTTGAGCACTAATTTCAAAGTCAACATGGAAAGGTCAAGCTGCAGGGAATGCGACGAAATCCCTGCTGGTCCAAGGCCATTCTTTGTTTAGTCTTTTGCCAAAGACCAAACTTAGTTCTAAAGACTAAACTTTGGCATCGGCATTGTGTCGAGCACCATCTGAAAAAGAGTCTTTGATCCATACACTCAACATTTAAAGCCTGATGTGCAGCATAAAATCCCTCCAAACGGGCCCCGGCTGTGTTTTCTTGGTGATTTTTTTTCGTTTTGCCCACTTATGTCACTAATTTTAAGGTCAACATGGAAAGGTCAAACTGCAGGGTGCGAAGAAATCCCGGCCGGTCCAAGGCCATTCCTTTGTTTTAGTCGCTTACCAAAGACCAAACTTAGTTCTCAAGACCAAGCTTTGGCATACCTTTACCTAGCCAATGTGCCAAGCAGCAGCTGACCAGAGGCTTTGATGAATACGCTCAACACTTAAAACCTGATGTGCAGCATAAAAACTCCCCAGACAGGNGTGCCACGTTGTTTCGCCATTTCGGGATGTCCAGGGCCATTCTTTGTTTCGTTTTTTGCGGAAGAAGACTTAGTTCTAAAGACTAAACTTTGGTGTAGCTAATGTGCCAAGCACGACTTGAAAAGAGGCTTTGATGCATACTCTCAACATTTAAAACCTGATGTGCAGCATAAAATCTCGCCACACAGGCCGCGGCTGTCTTGTATTGGTCATATTTCATCGTTTTGAGCACTAATTTCAAAGTCAACATGGAAAGGTCAAGCTGCAGGGAATGCGACGAAATCCCTGCTGGTCCAAGGCCATTCTTTGTTTAGTCTTTTGCCAAAGACCAAACTTAGTTCTAAAGACTAAACTTTGGCATCGGCATTGTGTCGAGCACCATCTGAAAAAGAGTCTTTGATCCATACACTCAACATTTAAAGCCTGATGTGCAGCATAAAATCCCTCCAAACGGGCCCCGGCTGTGTTTTCTTGGTGATGTTTTTTCGTTTTGCCCACTTATGTCACTAATTTTAAGGTCAACATGGAAAGGTCAAACTGCAGGGTGCGAAGAAATCCCGGCCGGTCCAAGGCCATTCCTTTGTTTTAGTCGCTTACCAAAGACCAAACTTAGTTCTCAAGACCAAGCTTTGGCATACCTTTACCTAGCCAATGTGCCAAGCAGCACCTGACCAGAGGCTTTGATGAATACGCTCAACACTTAAAACCTGATGTGCAGCATAAAATCTCCCCAGACAGGCCGCGGCTGTCTTGTATTGGCTACTTTTCATCGTTTTGACCACTGTTTTTCAAGGTCAATATGGAAAGGTCAAGCTGCAGAGAATGCGCAGAAGTACTGATCCAGTTGCACAGCATGCAGTGCATGATGCAACCATGATGCAATTGCGACCTAACATTACTGAAAAAAACAAACATTACCATGCTTCATCATGTCACACAAGAGCAAACCCATCCACACATTGACTCCTACGACGTGCCACGTTTGCTTCGCCATTTCATTGTTTTAAGTCAAAGGCACTCAGACTTTGGTGCATGAGCACACAAGGTCAGTGGAAGGTTTTTCTCTGCAACTCAGCAGCAAGTGAAGCAAGTGCCAGGTCACTGTCACTACAGGCCACTAGGTGCTGTAGGTATTGCAGATACATCGATTCTTCAGCTCGTTTTGAACACTAATTCTCAACGTCAACATGGAAAGGTCAAACTGCAGGGAATGCGAAGAAATTCCTGCCGGTCCAAGGCCATTCTTTGTTTAGTCTTTTGCCAAAGACCAAACTTAGTTCTAAAGACTAAACTTTGGTGTAGCTAATGTGCCAAGCACGACCTGAAAAGAGGCTTTGATGCATACACTCAACACTTAAAACCTGATGTGCAGCATAAAATCTCGCCAGACAGGCCGCGGCTGTCTTGTATTGGTCATATTTCATCGTTTTGACCACTGTTTTTCAAGGTCAATATGGAAAGGTCAAGCTGCAGGGAATGCGCAGAAGTACTGATCCAGTTGCACAGCATGCAGTGCATGATGCAACCATGATGCAATCGTGACCAAATATTACAGTAAAAAACAAACATTACCATGCTTCATCATGTCACACAAGAGCAAACCCATCCACACATTGACTCCTACGACGTGCCACGTTGTTTCGCCATTTCGTTGTTTTAAGCCAAAGGCAGTCAGACTTTGGTGCATGAGCACACAAGGTCAGTGGAAGGTTATTCTCTGCAACTCAGCAGCAAGTGAAGCAAGTGCCAGGTCACTGTCACTACAGGCCACTAGGTGCTGTAGGTATTGCAGATACATCGATTCTTCAGCTCGTTTTGATCACTAATTTTCAACATCAACATGGAAGGGTCAAACTGCAGGGAATGCCAAGACCTGCCGGTCCAGGGATGTCCAGGGCCATTCTTTGTTTTGTCTTTTGCGGAAGAAGACTTAGTTCTGAAGACTACACCTTGGCATAGCTAATGTGCCAAGCACGACCTGAAAAGAGGCTTTGATGCATACTCTCAGCATTTAAAGCCTAATGTGCAGCATAAAATCTCGTCAGACAGGCCGCGGCTGTCTTGTATTGGTCATATTTCATCTTTTTGAGCACTAATTTCAACGTCAACATGGAAAGGTCAGACCGCAGGGAATGCCAAGACCTGCCGGTCCAGGGTCATTCCTTGTTTGGTCTGTTGCCGAAGAAGACTTAGTATTGAAGACTACACCTTGGCATAGCTAATGTGCCAAGTACGACCTGAAAGGAGGCTTTGATGGATACACTCAACATTTAAAACCTGATGCGCAGCATAAAATCCCTTCAAACAGGCCCCAGCAGTCTTGTATTGGCTACTCTTTCATGAGTTTAACCATTAATTTTCAAGGTCAACATGGAAAGGTCAAGCTGCAGGGAATGCGCAGAAGTACTGATCCAGTTGCACAGCATGCAGTGCATGATGCAACCATGATGCAATCGCGACCAAACATTACCTTGAAACAACAAACATTACCATGCTTCATCATGTTACACAAGAGCAAACCCATCCACACATTAACTCCTTCGAAGTGCCACGTTTGCTTCGCCATTTCATTGTTTTAAGCCAAAGGCACTCAGACTTTGGTGCATGAGAAGCACAAGGCAAGTGGAAGGTTATTCTCTGCAACTCAGCAGCAAGTGAAGCAAGTGCCAGGTCACTGTCACTACAGGCCACTAGGTGCTGTAGGTATTGCAGATACATCGATTCTTCAGCTCGATTTGATCACTAATTTTCGATGTCCACATGGAAAGGTCAAACTGCACGGAATGCCAAGACCTGCCGGTCCAGGGATGTCCAGGGCCATTCTTTGTTTTGTCTTTTGCGGAAGAAGACTTAGTTCTAAAGACTAAACTTTGGTGTAGCTAATGTGCCAAGCACGACTTGAAAAGAGGCTTTGATGCATACTCTCAACATTTAAAACCTGATGTGCAGCATAAAATCTCGCCACACAGGCCGCGGCTGTCTTGTATTGGTCATATTTCATCGTTTTGAGCACTAATTTCAAAGTCAACATGGAAAGGTCAAGCTGCAGGGAATGCGACGAAATCCCTGCTGGTCCAAGGCCATTCTTTGTTTAGTCTTTTGCCAAAGACCAAACTTAGTTCTAAAGACTAAACTTTGGCATCGGCATTGTGTCGAGCACCATCTGAAAAAGAGTCTTTGATCCATACACTCAACATTTAAAGCCTGATGTGCAGCATAAAATCCCTCCAAACGGGCCCCGGCTGTGTTTTCTTGGTGATGTTTTTTCGTTTTGCCCACTTATGTCACTAATTTTAAGGTCAACATGGAAAGGTCAAACTGCAGGGTGCGAAGAAATCCCGGCCGGTCCAAGGCCATTCCTTTGTTTTAGTCGCTTACCAAAGACCAAACTTAGTTCTCAAGACCAAGCTTTGGCATACCTTTACCTAGCCAATGTGCCAAGCAGCAGCTGACCAGAGGCTTTGATGAATACGCTCAACACTTAAAACCTGATGTGCAGCATAAAATCTCCCCAGACAGGCCGCGGCTGTCTTGTATTGGCTACTTTTCATCGTTTTGACCACTGTTTTTCAAGGTCAATATGGAAAGGTCAAGCTGCAGGGAATGCGCAGAAGTACTGATCCAGTTGCACAGCATGCAGTGCATGATGCAACCATGATGCAATTGCGACCTAACATTACTGAAAAAAACAAACATTACCATGCTTCATCATGTCACACAAGAGCAAACCCATCCACACATTGACTCCTACGACGTGCCACGTTTGCTTCGCCATTTCATTGTTTTAAGTCAAAGGCACTCAGACTTTGGTGCATGAGAAGCACAAGGTCAGTGGAAGGTTTTTCTCTGCAACTCAGCAGCAAGTGAAGCAAGTGCCAGGTCACTGTCACTACAGGCCACTAGGTGCTGTAGGTATTGCAGATACATCGATTCTTCAGCTCGTTTTGATCACTAATTTTCAACGTCAACATGGAATGGTCAAACTGCACGGAATGCCAAGACCTGCCGGTCCAGGGATGTCCAGGGCCATTATTTGTTTCTTCTTTTGCGGAAGAAGACTTAGTTCTGAAGACTAAACTTTGGTGTAGCTAATGTGCCAAGCACGACCTGAAAAGAGGCTTTGATGCATACACTCAACATTTAAAACCTGATGTGCAGCATAAAAACTCCCCAGACAGGCCCCCGCAGTCTTGTATTGGCTACTTTTTCATGAGTTTAACCATTAATTTTCAAGGTCAATATGGAAAGGTCAAGCTGCAGGGAATGCGCAGAAGTACTGATCCAGTTGCACAGCATGCAGTGCATGATGCAACCATTATGCAATCGCGACCAAACATTACCGTGAAAAAGCAAACATTACCATGCTTCATTATGTTACACAAGAGCAAACCCATCCACACATTGACTCCTACGACGTGCCACATTTGCTTCGCCATTTCATTGTTTTAAGTCAAAGGCACTCAGACTTTGGTGCATGAGAAGCACAAGGTCAGTGGAAGGTTTTTCTCTGCAACTCAGCAGCAAGTGAAGCAAGTGCCAGGTCACTGTCACTACAGGCCACTAGGTGCTGTAGGTATTGCAGATACATCGATTCTTCAGCTCGTTTTGATCACTAATTTTCGACGTCCACATGGAAAGGTCAAACTGCAGGGAATGCAAAAACCTGCCGGTCCAAGGCCATTCTTTGTCTTGTCTTGCCCAAGACCAAACTTAGTTCCAAAGACTAACCTTTAGCGTAGCTAATGTGTCAAGCACCCCCTGAAAAGAGGCTTTGATGCATTCAAATAGCATTGAAGCCTGATGATGTGCAGCATAAAATCCCCTCAGACAGGCCGCGGTTGTCTTGTATTGCTGATTTTTCATCGTTTTGACCACTAATTTCAAAGTCAACATGGAAAGGTCAAGCTGCAGGGAATGCGAAGAAATCCCTGCTGGTCCAAGGCCAGTCTTTGTTTAGTCTTTTGCCAAAGACCAAACTTAGTTCTAAAGACTAAAACGTTGGCATCGCCAATGTGCCAAGTGCCACCTGAAAAAGAGGCTTTGATGGATACACTCAACATTTAAAACCTGATGCGCAGCATAAAATCCCTTCAAACAGGCCCCAGCAGTCTTGTTTTCGCTATTTTATTGTTGTTTTGACTACTGATTTCAAGGTCAACATGGAAAGGTCAAGCTGCAGGGAATGCGAAGAAATACTGACCCACTTGCACAGAATGCAGTATGTGATGCAACCATGATGCAATAGTGAAACCACTTACCAAACATTTCCTTGAAGAAACAAACATTACCATGCTTCATCATGTTCCACAAAAGCAACAACATCCACACATTGACTCCTACGACGTGCCACGTTGTTTCGCCATTTCGTTGTTTTAAGCCAAAGGCAGTCAGACTTTGGTGCATGAGCACACAAGGTCAGTGGAAGGTTATTCTCTGCAACTCAGCAGCAAGTGAAGCAAGTGCCAGGTCACTGTCACTACAGGCCACTAGGTGCTGTAGGTATTGCAGATACATCGATTCTACAGCTCGTTTTGATCACTAATTCTCAACGTCAACATGGAAAGGTCAAACTGCACGGAATGCCAAGACCTGCCGGTCCAGGGATTTCTAGGGCCATTCTTTGTTTCGTCTTTTGCGGAAGAAGACTTAGTTCTGAAGACTAAACTTTGGCATAGCTAATGTGCCAACGACGTGAAAAGAGGCTTTGATGCGTACACTCAGCACTTAAAACCTGATGTGCAGCATAAAAACTCCCCAGACAGGCCCCAGCAGTCTTGTATTGGCTACTTTTTCATGATTTTATCCACTAATTTTCAAGGTCAATATGGAAAGGTCACAAGCTGCAGGGAATGCGCAGAAGTACTGATCCAGTTGCACAGCATGCAATGCATGATGCAACCATGATGAAACCGTGACCAAACATTACCGTGAAAAAGCAAACATTACCATGCTTCATTATGTTACACAAGAGCAAACCCATCCACACATTGACTCCTACGACGTGCCACATTTGCTTCGCCATTTCATTGTTTTAAGTCAAAGGCACTCAGACTTTGGTGCATGAGAAGCACAAGGTCAGTGGAAGGTTTTTCTCTGCAACTCAGCAGCAAGTGAAGCAAGTGCCAGGTCACTGTCACGACAGGTCACTAGGTGCTGTAGGTATTGCAGATACATCGATTCTTCAGCTCGTTTTGATCACTAATTTTCAACGTCAACATGGAATGGTCAAACTGCACGGAATGCCAAGACCTGCCGGTCCAGGGATGTCCAGGGCCATTCTTTGTTTCGTCTTTTGCCGAAGGAGACTTAGTTCTGAAGACTAAACTTTGGCATAGCTAATGTGCCAACGACCTGAAAAGAGGCTTTGATGCATACACTCAACATTTAAAACATGATGCGCAGCATAGAACCGATTCAAAAAGGCCTCAGCCGTCTTGTATTGGTTATTTTTCGTCGGAATGGTTTCACTAGAAGATTCTCTTGCTGCAGATTGCCAAAGCAGAAGGAGTTCCTTATCACCTCTTTTGTGATGTGCATGGTGAACGGGTCAACGAGTCGAAACCGCCATGAACTGTGGCTCTTTCACACATTGGACGTGACCTCACCCTCTGGGCTCAGGGCTTTAAAGTGCCGAGGTTGTGGACCTCTGGCGAAACCTGGGGGCTGATCGTACCCTGCCGGTCCAAGGCCATTCTTTGTTTAGTCGCTTACCAAAGTCTAGACGTAGTTCTAAAGACTAAACTTTGGCATAGCCAATGCAACTACTAGGGGTCTGGAATGGGGGGCCCTCCAGAGCCGCCAGGTCGAAGGTCTAAAATGGTACACCTATCATTGTAGACCCTCCCTGGCTATGATTGTAGACCTGTTTGTCTTACCGGGACTCTTAATTTTTTGACAACATGCGTGCACCACCATTCTAGACGGACCTCCGGGACCCAGAGGGAGGGTCTAACATGGTTAGGAAAGGCTTCCAGAACTCCATTAGGGTTTTCGATTTCAGACCAACACTCCCGGTCTATAATGCAGAACCTGAAGTCCCTGGATAGCTGAAAGGATCCAAGCACCACCTGAAAAGAGACTTTGATGAATACGATTAGCTTTAAAACCTGATGTGCATCATAAAATCCCTTCCAACAGGCCCCGTCCATCTTGTATTGGGCATTTTTCATCATTTTGACCACTAATGTTACTAATTTTAAGGTGACCATGGAAAGGTCAAGCTGCAGGGAATGCGAAGAAATGCTGACCAAGTTGTACAGCATGGAGTGCGATGATGCCACCGTACAACAACCAAACATTCCGGTTTCAAAAAGCGAACATTGCCATGAAAGAACCAAACATTTCTGTGATATTGCAACGCTGTCGTATGAAGGCTTTTCAGTACCCTGCCGGTTCAAGGCCATTCTTTGTTAAGTCTTTTGCCGAAGAAGAAGGACCTTGAAACGAGGCTTTGATGCGTACTCTCAACATTTAAAACCTGATGTGCAGCAAAAAAAACTATAAACAGGTTATTTTTCGTCGGAATGGTTTCACTAGAAGATTCTCTTGCTGCAGATTGCCAAAGCAGAAGGAGTTCCTTATCACCTCTTTTGTGATGTGCATGGTGAACTGGTCAACGAGTCGAAACCGCCATGAACTGTGGCTCTTTCACACATTGGACGTGACGTCACCCTCTGGGCTCAGGGCTTTAAAGTGCCGAGGTTGTGGACCTCTGGCGAAACCTGGGGGCTGATCGTACCCTACCGGTCCAAGGCCATTCTTTGTTTAGTCGCTTACCAAAGTCTAGACGTAGTTCTAAAGACTAAACTTTGGCATAGCCAATGCAACTACTAGGGGTCTGGAATGGGGGGCCCTCCAGAGCCGCCAGGTCGAAGGTCTAAAATGGTACACCTATCATTGTAGACCCTCCCTGGCTATGATTGTAGACCTGTTTGTCTTACGGGGACTCCTAATTTTTTGACAACATGCGTGCACCACCATTCTAGACGGACCTCCGGGACCCAGAAGGAGGGTCTAACATGGTTAGGAAAGGTTTCCAGAGCCCCATTAGGGTTTTCGATTTCAGACCAACACTCGCGGTCTATAATGCAGAACCTGAAGTCCCTGGATAGCTGAAAGGATCCAAGCACCACCTGAAAAGAGACTTTGATGAATACGATTAGCTTTAAAACCTGATGTGCATCATAAAATCCCTTCCAACAGGCCCCGTCCATCTTGTATTGGTCATTTTTCATCATTTTGACCACTAATGTTACTAATTTTAAGGTGACCATGGAAAGGTCAAGCTGCAGGGAATGCGAAGAAATGCTGACCAAGTTGTACAGCATGGAGTGCGATGATGCCACCGTACAACAACCAAACATTCCGGTTTCAAAAAGCGAACATTGCCATGAAAGAACCAAACATTTCTGTGATATTGCAACGCTGTCGTATGAAGGTTTTTCAGCACCCTGCCGGTTCAAGGCCATTCTTTGTTAAGTCTTTTGCCGAAGAAGAAGGACCTTGAAACGAGGCTTTGATGCGTACTCTCAACATGTAAAACCTGATGTGCAGCATAAGATCTCGTCAGACAGGCCGCGGCTGTCTTGTATTGGTCATATTTCATCGTTTTGACAGTTTTGACCACTAATTTCCACGTCAACATGGAAACGTCAAACTGCAGGGAATGCCAAGACCTGCCGGTCCAGGGTCATTCCTTGTTTGGTCTGTTGCCGAGGAAGACTTAGTTCTGAAGACTAAACTTTGGCATAGCTAATGTGCCTAGCACGACCTGAAAAGAGGCTTTGATGCATACACTCAACATTTAAAACATAATGTGCAGCATAAACTCCCCTCAGACAGCATCATGTTACATAAGAGCAAACCCATCCACACATTAACTCCTACGAAGTGCCACGTTTGCTTCGCCATTTCATTGTTTTAAGTCAAAGGCACTCAGACTTTGGTGCATGAGAAGCACAAGGTCAGTGGAAGGTTTTTTCTCTGCAACTCAGCAGCAAGTGAAGCAAGTGCCAGGTCACTGTCACTACAGGTCACTAGGTGCTGTAGGTATTGCAGATACATCGATTCTTCAGCTCGTTTTGATCACTAATTTTCAACGTCAACATGGAATGGTCAAACTGCACGGAATGCCAAGACCTGCCGGTCCAGGGATGTCCAGGGCCATTCTTTGTTTCGTCTTTTGCCGAAGGAGACTTAGTTCTGAAGACTAAACTTTGGTGTAGCTAATGTGCCAACGACCTGAAAAGAGGCTTTGATGCATACACTCAACATTTAAAACATGATGCGCAGCATAGAACCGATTCAAAAAGGCCTCAGCCGTCTTGTATTGGTTATTTTTCGTCGGAATGGTTTCACTAGAAGATTCTCTTGCTGCAGATTGCCAAAGGAGGAGTTCCTTATCACCTCTTTTGTGATGTGCATGGTGAACGGGTCAACGAGTCGAAACCGCCATGAACTGTGGCTCTTTCACACATTGGACGTGACCTCACCCTCTGGGCTCAGGGCTTTAAAGTGCCGAGGTTGTGGACCTCTGGCGAAACCTGGGGGCTGATCGTACCCTGCCGGTCCAAGGCCATTCTTTGTTCAGTCGCTTACCAAAGACCAGACGTAGTTCTAAAGACTAAACTTTGGCATAGCCAATGCAACTACTAGGGGTCTGGAATGGGGGGCCCTCCAGAGCCGCCAGGTCGAAGGTCTAAAATGGTACACCTATCATTGTAGACCCTCCCTGGCTATGATTGTAGACCTGTTTGTCTTACCGGGACTCCTAATTTTTTGACAACATGCGTGCACCACCATTCTAGACGGACCTCCGGGACCCAGAAGGAGGGTCTAACATGGTTAGGAAAGGCTTCCAGAACTCCAATAGGGTTTTCGATTTCAGACCAACACTCTGGGTCTATAATGCAGAACCTGAAGTCCCTGGATAGCTGAAAGGATCCAAGCACCACCTGAAAAGAGACTTTGATGAATACGATTAGCTTTAAAACCTGATGTGCATCATAAAATCCCTTCCAACAGGCCCCGTCCATCTTGTATTGGTCATTTTTCATCATTTTGACCACTAATGTTACTAATTTTAAGGTGACCATGGAAAGGTCAAGCTGCAGGGAATGCGAAGAAATGCTGACCAAGTTCTACAGCATGGAGTGCGATGATGCCATCGTACAACAACCAAACGTTCGGGTTTCAAAAAGCGAACATTGCCATGAAAGAACCAAACATTTCTGTGATATTGCAACGCTGTCGTATGAAGGTTTTTCAGCACCCTGCCGGTTCAAGGCCATTCTTTGTTAAGTCTTTTGCCGAAGAAGAAGGACCTTGAAACGAGGCTTTGATGCGTACTCTCAACATTTAAAACCTGATGTGCAGCAAAAAAAACTATAAACAGGTTATTTTTCGTCGGAATGGTTTCACTAGAAGATTCTCTTGCTGCAGATTGCCAAAGCAGGAGTTCCTTATCACCTCTTTTGTGATGTGCATGGTGAACGGGTCAACGAGTCGAAACCGCCATGAACTGTGGCTCTTTCACACATTGGACGTGACCTCACCCTCTGGGCTCAGGGCTTTAAAGTGCCGAGGTTGTGGACCTCTGGCGAAACCTGGGGGCTGATCGTACCCTGCCGGTCCAAGGCCATT
>DF240339.1:55365-94390 GCA_000507305.1 Breviolum minutum Mf 1.05b.01 | reverse complement strand
ACCCTGCCGGTTCAAGGCCATTCTTTGTTAAGTCTTTTGCCGAAGAAGGACCTTGAAACGAGGCTTTGATGCGTACTCTCAACATTTAAAACCTGATGTGCAGCAAAAAAAACTATAAACAGGTTATTTTTCGTCGGAATGGTTTCACTAGAAGATTCTCTTGCTGCAGATTGCCAAAGGAGGAGTTCCTTATCACCTCTTTTGTGATGTGCATGGTGAACGGGTCAACGAGTCGAAACCGCCATGAACTGTGGCTCTTTCACACATTGGACGTGACCTCACCCTCTGGGCTCAGGGCTTTAAAGTGCCGAGGTTGTGGACCTCTGGCGAAACCTGGGGGCTGATCGTACCCTGCCGGTCCAAGGCCATTCTTTGTTTAGTCGCTTACCAAAGTCTAGACGTAGTTCTAAAGACTAAACTTTGGCATAGCCAATGCAACTACTAGGGGTCTGGAATGGGGGGCCCTCCAGAGCCACCAGGTCGAAGGTCTAAAATGGTACACCTATCATTGTAGACTTCCCCTGTTGTAGACCTGTTTGTCTTACCGGGACTCCTAATTGTTTGACAACATACGTGCACCACCATTCTAGACGGACCTCCGGGACCCAGAGGGAGGGTCTAACATGGTTAGGAAAGGCTTCCAGAACTCCAATAGGGTTTTCGATTTCAGACCAACACTCGCGTTCTATAATGCAGAACCTGAAGTCCCTGGATAGCTGAAAGGATCCAAGCACCACCTGAAAAGAGACTTTGATGAATACGATTAGCTTTAAAACCTGATGTCCATCATAAAATCCCTTCCAACAGGCCGCGTCCATCTCGTATAGGGCATTTTTCATCATTTTGACCACTAATGTTACTAATTTTAAGGTGACCATGGAAAGGTCAAGCTGCAGGGAATGCGAAGAAATGCTGACCAAGTTGTACAGCATGGAGTGCGATGATGCCATCGTACAACAACCAAACGTTCCGGTTTCAAAAAGCCAACATTGCCATGAAAGAACCAAACATTTCTGTGATATTGCAATGCTGTCGTATGAAGGCTTTTCAGTACCCTGCCGGTTCAAGGCCATTCTTTGTTAAGTCTTTTGCCGAAGAAGGACCTTGAAACGAGGCTTTGATGCGTACTCTCAACATTTAAAACCTGATGTGCAGCAAAAAAAACTATAAACAGGTTATTTTTCGTCGGAATGGTTTCACTAGAAGATTCTCTTGCTGCAGATTGCCAAAGGAGGAGTTCCTTATCACCTCTTTTGTGATGTGCATGGTGAACGGGTCAACGAGTCGAAACCGCCATGAACTGTGGCTCTTTCACACATTGGACGTGACCTCACCCTCTGGGCTCAGGGCTTTAAAGTGCCGAGGTTGTGGACCTCTGGCGAAACCTGGGGGCTGATCGTACCCTGCCGGTCCAAGGCCATTTTTTGTGCTTTACAGATATTCCTTTGTTCAAGCCGCACAGTCCCACTAACCCAATGCTCACTGAAAGTAACCCAATGCTCACTGAACGAACTGTTTCTGCATACGGCCTTTGGTGAAGTTGTGGGACAAGCTGTCAATTATCAAAAGCTGGTCTGTCGAGGACATTGCAAGAGCTGACATGTCACACTGCCAAATGCTTCATTCCACAGTTAGCATGAAGGACAGCTCTTCTTTGCAAGCTGGACTGAATGCAAGGTTGCCCCAGCGTGCCTTCAAGACTGCAGCCCACTGCAGCAAGGGGAGCACTATGACATGAGAAAAATGCTTAAGTGGGGCACTTGCATTCTGCGCAGACAGGTATTAAGGTTTTGAGACTGAGCTACCAGCTACTACCAGGCTGAAACTGAGCTACCAGCTACTGCCGGGCTCTTCATTAGCAAACATTGGCGAAATCAATCGAAACCAATGGATTTAATTCGCACAAGTCCGCACGATGCTTCTCCCAACGATGTTTTTCTTCACAAAGCTTTTCGTAAAAACAGGCTGGCAAGCATATACTGCAGCAAGGCGAAGAGGTGCCACTTCGACAAAGTACCGGGCACCTGCATTCTGCGCAGACGGTCCGTTCGGTTTTGAGACTGAGCTCCCAGGGAACAAATTGATGGGGTGAGTTATTGGAGGTAACCTCCGCGAAGCTTCCGTAAATGGCTTCTAGAAGAATCTTCTGCAAGGCTAGCGGGGTCCATTCTAAAGGTCTGTTCTCGCAGATGCACTAGGTAGAATCACGAAGACCTTGCAAAAGAAGGAGTTATCTTCACTATTCGGAGGACAAATACACTCGTTGACTACTACCCCCATCAGCTTGCTCCCCAAACATACGGCTTTTGCAACTACTCGTGAAAGCAAGCCGCAGCAAGCCAAGCGTGCTCGAGTATGAATCAATAGTCAGGAGTTGCATATTTCGATCGCCAAGGGCTGACTTGAAACCAGAATCTGAAGTGTATAGATGGCACCAACTCATTTGCGTTAGATCCCACAATCGAAGTTGTAGGCGGGCAGGTGAAAAGTGATGCAACTGACAATTCGATACAATTCGAAGATGCTCATAAGAGCAGGAATTCAACGGGCTCGTAGAGTCTCGACTTCCAATATAGGTCTTAAGACCGTCTTGAGATGAGCTTGAGTCTTGGGAGCAGAAGCACTTCGAATTGTCCTGATTCGACGGTCCGAAGGTGTACATCTCGCACCCGGAGTGTTGGTGCATGTTCGCAGAGTAGAAGAGATGAATTGAGAAACGATCCTGGCGCCATACTCGAACGATGTTCAAAAGTTTAAAACGACTGTTCAAGATCTAAGCTCAGGTTAAAATTGGCCTGCTCTTCTGGCTTCTTCTGCCCAGGGTTTTTGCTTGGGTCACTTTCAGTGAGAATCACAGCTGAGCACGGAGCACAAGGCAGGAAATATGGAAGTCCCATTTGTGCAAGGATTTCCCGTCAGATCCTGCTGCGAGTCAAGCTTGCCTCAAAGTAGGTAGTTCTCTCTGCTCGACTGCACGAAGGATTTGATTCGACAGATCTTTCACCCTACAGTCTCCGCTGGATAAGAGCTAGCTTTGGGATTGCAGATGGGACTGAAGCATCACAAATCATCCCAAGAAATTGTGGTGCCCATCACAATCTCTGAAGTGTACTGTAGGAGGCAGAAAGGCCGCTTGAATGTGTGTACATAATGAGGAACTGAAATTCATTCAGACAGCAATGACAGGCACTTTTGTGGCAGCATTCGTCAAATAATCTCATCCAGAATGGAATTAAGTCAAAGAGTCAGCTTGTTCTAGTTGGTGTCGAAACTAGGATCCAATTGGCATCCACGGAGACATTGGCTTGTTTCTGGCCTGTCAAACTGGAAGGAGGTGCAAACTAGTTGTGGCTCACCGTGCTGGTTCCTTAGCAAGAAAGATGTGATAGGCGTATCTAGAGACCCTACGCTCCGTAGATTCTGACAGGACGAGCTAGCCTGAGAGTTGAGATGGGTTGAACAAAGAACGCAGATGTGAGTCCCTTTGTCCGGTCAAGTCCCGTTGCTTTTTGCCCAACCTGTCTCGAGTGTAAAGCTGATTTGTCATCCCATAAGATACCATAAGTAGCATACCCCTACAATCCGAAGGCGTGTCGCTATGCCAAAGGGGGTTTATTGCGCAACGGTGCTTTTTTGCATACGTTCAAATGAAGCAACTTGATCACTCTGTTCAATCTTGAATGCCAAGTAGTACCCAAGAAAATCAATGTCTGAGTCTATTCTCTTTGTTGCAGGTGACGCCACAGTTTGACAAAGATGTGTCTCTTTGACTTGGGGAAGCAAGCAAGCTGTATTTCCAAGAGCGAGCTCACCTACATTGACTTTCCAGAGCAGAAGCATGTCTTTCAGAAACGAACAACATTGATAGCCACTGGAAAGGGGCAGGTTTTTTCTAAGTCCGCAGTCCGCAGGTCATGTTTAACCACCATGGTCGTGGTCCCAAACTGTTGCAAAGCCATGCGGTCAATGCAACTCAGCACATTTGGAATTGAGTGACGACTGGCCCATCAAAACTCTGCATGGCATTTTTTAATACTGGTGATTCCAGTTTGTGCAGATATGGGACAGCATTCCATGGTATTCTGAAGCTGTAGATGGCCCCTGCCACCTGCAGTCCATCTACTATTTGTAATGCTTGAAGTCAGGGTCCCTCGCTACGTGGCGAGCCACATGCTTTCTTTTTGGAGTACATAATTCACGAAAGAACTGTCGCGACTTGAAGATGAGATGCTGCGACCCTGCACCAGTGTTTCGCGAAATGGTGGTGGCGCAGCCCAGTTTTGCCGGAGATTCCAAATTGCATATTGAAAAACCCTTAAATTGCTGTACAGCATAAGATCGTGCAGCTGCATTCGGTATTGGGGGCTACTGTCAAGAGCATCGTGCACATGTCATTGCATGGGGATGAACAAGTGCATGCATGTGGATTGCTTGCACATTCACGACTTGCAAAAGAAGCTGCACCGACCGAGCAGCTTGCGATTCCCCCCCAAAAGACCCAAAAGAAGTCTGTTGGTGACTGTGTTATGCTTGCAGGTTTGTTATTCTCGTAGCAGATTTGCCAGGTCCACTTGTTCGGTCGTAAGGCAGAAAGCAAGGATGTTTGCTGTAGAAGTTTGCTCTGTTCGATCTTTTTCTTTTCACTGAGTAAAGCAACACGAATTTGTAAGGCGTAACTTTGGAGGAGAGCAGGTCACAGGTCCAAACGTGTCCAAACACAAGCTCGCAGGACCCACAGTGACACAGATGGCCGCAATGTATTCGCAATGTCACAATCTCTTTGAAGTTCTGCTAGCAGATACATTGAAGGTGGCTCCAATGGCTCTATCAGATGCGCAACTAGATGTGGAACCTGACTGCAGTTTCTTCTCATCTTCGCTTCGAGGTCTCTCCAGAATCCAGCCATATCTTCTCGACCTTCCGTCAGGTACCAGCGCAGAACACTTCGCCAAGCAAGAATCAGAGAGAGTGACGTATGTTCAGCAGTCTGTGATAGAAAGGAGGCTGAGCCTCATCCAATGCGAGCAACATGTTGTTAAAGGTCTGTATGTTGCTTGTCTCTTGGTAACTTTACAATGTTTCGAAGCTCCAGATTGTAGTCTTTTAGTGTCTTCTGGTCTTTTGAACATTGCTCACGAACAGAAGCTTCAAGCTTGGTTGCAGCCAGGTAGCAAAGGTTGCCCTTTGACGGCCTGTCTGACTAGGAGCTCGTGCGCGGCGGAGAGCTGGGTATGCAAGAGCAGAGTCGTTTTTCGATTGAAGTGCACAGGCCTTCCTCAACATCTTTCTGTCTTGTGACTGTTGAGAATCGGACTTTCAAGACAGTCTTGGGCGTATGCAAAAAAGGTGAAGACTGCAGAACGTCCTCCCTAGATTCGATTTGTAATGATTTGTCATGCGTTCAATTCGCAGCGTATAACACCATGACCAGTTAGCACATGACTTCTTGAGACCTTTGGTGAAGGTCTAGGACAAGCTGTCAAGCTCGACAAGCCTGCCTTTCAGCGACGTTGCATGAGTGGATACAGGGAAACCTGCACGCGGCAAATGCGTGCATGGACAGTCAGCACGATAAAGGACGGCTCTCCAGTGCACTTGAAAAACAGAGGGGCGTTCTTTCATTGAATGCCTTTTGAAGCAGACGAACCTTTAAACATGATACAGTAAACATTTATCCAACTCCAAATATTTCCAAATCGTCCATCCGTTGCCCAAATGCTCTGGATAAATGCAGAGACGTTGTTTCGTGTTGCCATGCACCAATCCAGTTGCTGCCCTGCAGTTCGTGTTGGGCTCCGCAGGTGTCAGATTTGGGACTCACTTCCTAGGCGGCTAAGACTGGAAAAGTGTGGAGCATGGCGGCATGGCCTTGACTGTTTTGAATGGATGAGTTGCATGGCTCAGATATTCAGACGTACAGCTCGGATGGGCCATAGGGCCATAGACTAACCACAAGCTGGCGGCAATTCTGAAGATCCTTTCTCAGAAGAAGGGCAAGTGGAAACCCTGTAAGGTAGCTTCCTCACTTGGATGTTTTGTGCCTTTCACAGTGCTTGGCCAAAGCTGCCACACAATGGGGGAGAGGTTTCTACACCAAAGATTCGACCTTTTGCCGGATGTTTGTTTAGCCACACGAGCGTTGGGTCATCGGCACCAACGCCAAGCGTAGAATGAAACATCAGAATGTCAAAGATGTTCTTTCTGACATGTTGTGACCGTGCCATCTATTGGATTTTCATCCCTCCCAGTCACTGGCATTGGTTTTGCTGAGGTGGGAAACACATGGAAACACTGGAAACACGGGAAGTCCTCATGCATGCAAAATGTGTATGGCTCCACTTTCTCAGATCGGACACCTTGATGCGCGTTGCCTCCACGGTGTCTTGGAGGTATGGATGGGCAGGAGGCCCTCGTGTCAGCTTGAGATGCGACTAGTTTGGAGTTTGGATCGAAAAGTCGAAACAGCTATGAAAGTCCTCAAATCGCCTACAATTGTTAGTGGTTTCAAGAAACATACCAGACGGAAGGGTAATATCAGACTCTTAGTGAGAGGTTTCAGGACATCAATGCAGACCAAGACATACATCAGCTGCAAGAGCTACCTGCCAAGAGCATAGGGTTACTCCCGAGTTGCGGCCTGTGTCTCAGTTCTGTGGCGGCAACCAAGCGAATTGCCCCCATTCGTGCACACTTGCGCACGCCGAAATACGTTCAAATGCCGACTCTCTTCAGAGCAAGCAAACTGCTGCCCTTTGCACTGCACTTTGCTTGCAAGGTGCGATATGTAAGACATGTCCGGTCGTCCGTTGTCCGAAGGAAATTTTGAGTTCGTTCTGTTCCCCTTCTGTTTGCATCAATCCCGTCCAGACTTCAGACCGCTGCTAACTAGTTGAAATCAGCAAGTTGAGTGAAAGCATGTCAAACATGATGCCAAGCAAAGCCAAGATGATTTTGAGAGTCAGCTTTCAGAACCTTTGTTTGGAAGATGTTGCTATCCTTAACTTGGTCCTTAACGATATAGAAAGAAACAACAGAACAATCTTTGTGCCAGATCGACATTGATTGGTGGGAGTAGGAGGTTGTATGTTTGGTCGGTTCCCATTCATCGTCCGAGCTGCATCCCCCGTTACATAAAATGCATCTCCCACAATTTTCACCACATCCAGCCAAATCGATTCTAAGCCTTTCAATTTTGCCAAGAGCACCGAGACCACCTTGACACAGAAGTGCTGCCTCCACAATGCCCGGCCAATGCACCGAGCTTGTTTGTTTGATGTGCTAGATAGCTCCTAGTTGGTCCACAAGATGCTGTGACTTTGAGGCCAAATCAAAGCTTCTATTTCTTGCACTTTTGTCCAGCCAGGGTCAACAATGAACAAAGCATGCAGCCTTGCCAATGGTCTCTTATGTTGAGTTGCTACCTTGCTTCATTCAACCATCCAAAGCCCAAGCATACGCTCTCCCACTTGCTTCCCAGATTTCGAATCGGAAAGCATTTTGGCCCTAAGCTGACGAGTTGCAAAATGAGACGCAGGTGGTATGACAGACACGATATGGCACGTGCTTAGAAAATGAAGACATTCAGATTCTGCATTTGGATTTGGAGAGAACTTGATAGGGATAGCCAGCATTCCGATTCCTGTGTTTCCGAGCCGCTTGCTTGACAAAGAGCCCGTTTATGCCCATTGCCACGGGTGTGCCAAAGTGAGAGCAGCTTCAAATCTCTCGACCTCCCGAATTTTTGGCTGGTGTCATTTGTATCATTCTGTGCCCTCTTGGTTTTGCAGTTGAAATCCAAGTTGTATTTTTCTGTTCTCACAAACGCCAAAAGAAGCTGGCCGAATATGACAGCTGGAAGGTGTTTCGTTCACAGCACATATGCTTCAATTGTTGAAAATCAAACTCTTCCGGTGTCAGGGTGCAGATTGAACGAACACGATATATCGGCGAGAATATTCGCAGATGATTTGTATCCAATCTCCGCATTTCTCACGAGTCATGGTGACAATGATGATACTCCTTGTGTGTGTTCGTCGCCCTTCCAACGATCAACCAACGAAGTGCTCCAAAGCCTCCGAACCGGTGCGGGCAGAAGATGCGATGTTCATCACTTTTCTCTGACAAGGACAATGCCATGGAGGAGTCCATTTTGCGAATCAAGGGGTCGGCACATTGTGATGGATTTGCTGCATTTTGGCCAAATACGATACGATGGTTTCTCTGTCTTGCCATTGACTGGGCGTGAAGTATTTTCAAGGTCGTGACGTCGACGTAATCGTATTTTCAACACTGGCAGCGTTGACGACACAGTATCTCGGATGCATTGGTCAATTTGCTGTGAAGACAAACAAGCATTGGTGCTGGGTAACTTGTCAGGCCATGGATCCTGCAGTATTTGTAGCCATGTTAAACCTCTCCCTGTTTGATCTAATTTGTTTGAAGACCTTGGCCTTGAAGACTTGCATCAACAAGGAGTATGAACTGAGAAAATATCAGACCAACAAAATCCCAAACCCAAAATTGACAAAACATGTAAACCTCAAAGATGAGAGGTAATTCACTCAAAAGTGGTTTGCTTGAAAATTCAGGTTGCTGGATACATGTCTTAGATTTTATCGTAAATTTTATAGTGGACACCTTTGCAAAAGAAACTGCACCCAAGGAAAGCCTAGAGTTATTCAAGAGAGATCCCATGGTACCCAAATTTCAATTCATGTCTCTAAAATGGCATGCACCACCTCCCTGCAAATTCCAAAGAGGATTCCATAGTATAGTTTTGGCCCCGCCATGAGTTCTATTCAGAACAGAGGCAGCATACCAAAGGTGGTCGACGTCTAAAAAGATTGTCGGCTTCTTTGCAGGCGCCTGCCTGTGCGTGGGAGGTCTTTCCAAAAAAGGGAAGGGCATCTTGAGCTTCAGCCACATCCATGCAGATGACATCAAATAACATGTTGGTAAGTCACAGGTGCTGTACTATTCGGTAGGGGAGAACCACCTGCCCAGGTATCCTTTCCAAAGAAACCCAATGCCCCTCCAACAAACTGGAAAAGAGAGGGAGGCTCTATCAATTAAGGTTCAATAGTGGTGAATACTTAGAATGAAGCCTTACTTCTAACCAGGGAGCACTGAGGGGGTATAGATTCCCCCGACAAGAGCACCTCTGATGTATATGTTCTCAAATCGACGGGCAAGACACTCATGTAAATCCACAGACATCTGCTAGCCTATTCTTGGCTTCGAGAATCAGATTCGCATCCTTTTGACATATTGAGTATAGTCCGAGCATGTTTGCTATGGCTTTTTTGCTAATAGTTGGGATGATCATTTACCAATCGCAACAAAACCGCCGCGCTTTGCCACCAGGCAGTGCATTGATGATGACACTGATGCCGCACCAGCCGGTGCAGTGATAGCACTGATGCCGCGCGATCCCAAATTCAATCAGAGCTTTGGAGGACTTGAAGAAAAAGGAGGAACTCGACTGCTTGGCTGTCCTTGTTGGGTCATGAGTCTCATTAATTGGAGTTCCACTCAGATTCAATGCTCCCGAATTCCGGACTGATATTGCGATGTATATTTGATATTTATGTATTTAGACATTAAGTTAAACTTTGGATTCAGAGGTGGGCATTCCGGATTTGGATTTTGAGACTATGATTTACGATTCGAATGTTCGAAAGTATGCTTTTGCTTGGGAGAAAGAACTCAGGAATGGAAATTTCGAACCTGGATCCCACGTACTAGCCTCTGCGTATAATAGCGATTGCCATCGCTTGTTCCACTGTCTTCTCTCAACAATTTGCATTTTATTTCCTTGGAGAGGATTCTTGGCACATTGAATCTGATTTTGCACCTTGCACCAAAACTTGGTGCTGGTGCAGTTGGTCTTTCAATCCAATGTTTTGCGTTCAACACTGCACAGTCTTTTTCTGCAACTCATCATATGATATTTTATTTACAGTAAACGCATCTTGTTTGAAAAACTTTTCGGCTCGAGATATCCATTATCGAACTTCAAACCATGACCTACACCCTGGTCAAGGCCATTCCGGAATCTTGCGATGTGATCTTGGTGTTTTTTTTTGGTAATGTTCTACATCAATGACATCACCACAGTGTCATGGTTATAGACTAGATCTAACCAATCGTTTTTTGATATCCTGAAAGGGACGACATAAATACTTAATATCAATGTGATGCTCCAAAAATCCAGCCGCCTGTTATAGAGTGTTTGTTGTTGGGGGGCATGGTCCATGCATTTTGGTGCATATGGTCATGAATTTCTTTTGCGCTTCTTAGTGGGTGGCTGTACGTCATTCAATAAAGGGTCCATGCCAGTCTGGTCTGTTGTGTCAGGTTTTATCCCTTAATTGATTGGAGTGGCCAGGATAGAACAGTCGTGGTATCTTAAACTGGGGCAGTTTGATGGTATAAGCACAACCCGTGCAGGTCAGATGAAATGGACAACGCACGAGCAGGCCGAGCCAAACAGGACTTTTCTTGTTTTTGTTGTTGGGATTTTTTAAAGGAAAACTTCCATGTTGATCAAAACCCCGGTTGGTTGAGTTATATAAGGGGGATTCTACTACCCAGTTATAAAGGATTACAATGAGCCATTGGTTGTGTGTGGCACGTACCATTCCGGTCCTGGCCTCGGGTTGCGCAAACCTGAGGAGCTGCACAGTGAGCGTGACCGGCTCCTGAAGCGGGCGGACAAGCGGGTGGACGCCCATGGTGTCCACAAAGATGATGGGAAGGCATGGATTCCAACAAATACACCACCCACCCTTGGATTGGTGTGAGATTTTCAAGCTTGTTTATTCTTTCCAAGGCTCATAAGGCTCACAACCTTTTTTTCTGATGAAAATTCTTGGCTGCCAGAACAATGCCCGTGCCTTGCTGTGGACCTGCGGGCTGATCGTTTTGCCCGGTGTGGCCTACACTTCCATAGTCGGGCCCTGAGGGTGTGGATTTGAGATGCCATGTTCTGCAGGACAGATAAACAGATAGAATCTATTCTAATTTTCAAGGTATCTCTCCGTTCTGCTGAATACGATTCTTGTAGCTATGAATGCTGTACCTTGCAGTTGCAAACCAGGAATAGTCACGTCAAGCTTTTTGGGTGAACCAAATGCAGAACCGGACCTGAATGTGACAAAAAAGAGGCGGAATCAATTCCAGTCTACATCGGTCATGATGATTCATCTAGAACAGCTGTCTCGTAGTTTCAAAGTGCTTCTCTTTCTAAGAGGTTTTGAGCAGATTTGGACAAAGACGATATCGCAAGCTTTACTTTCCAGAAAACATGAGAAGCCTCTGTTTCCAGTTGGTGCTTCCCCTTTTCCATGTTTCAACAGGATAAAAGGCCCTTTTCCACTCCAGCTTGCACCAACCTGAAGCCACTTAGATGCTTGCCTGGTTTTTTGTCTTTCATGACTCCGTCGCAAAGTTCCTGGTCACTTGGTGTGCAAATAGGGTGAGTTGAAGCGGAAGTGGATGGATGGAAGGCGCAAAAAGGATTGTTGTGATTCTTGTGACCATTGTCCAGTTTCCGAAAGCGGCTGCTGAGACAAGCGACTATGTTAGTATATGAGCTTTCTAACGATCGTCGGCCCATGCTCTAGTAAATTCTTTTTCGGGGGTCAATGCGCAAAACAAAGTTTGTTTTCCAATCAGTCTGTTTGCACATCTTCAAACACATTGGAACTTATGAACTTACAGTATAAATTAAACATGTTATGTCTGTGGACAGGACCACATTGCAAATTGATGCTGTCTGCAAGTAGCTGACAGCCTCTTTGAGGCCATCTTACTTAGCTCGGGAGACCTAGCAAACCCGAAGAAGTTGATGGTGGACTTGAAGCTCATGTGAAGTTTGACTCGGTCCATAGCTTCCCATGGCTGTTGCTATAGAAAGGCGGGAGCCATCACATAGGTCATAGTCACTTCCATTGAATAGGATCTTTTTGAAATTTAACAGTAATATGAACAGCTTTGTATGCAGGTGTGTATGTTCAAAAAAGCTGGCAAGCAGGATCTGTTTTGTTTTACTGCAAAAGGTGGAGCTTCAACTTCCAAAATCCATGAAGCTTTGTGATCTTTGTCTCCATCTCCCATTTTCACTAAGGCTTTCTTGCCACTGCAGTTGTTGTGATTCTCCTCAGCTTCAGATGGTTCGCCTGCCTATGTCGTTGATGTCCCACAACCGCCCCTCCCACTCTTGAATCTTGGCATTTTGGTACTAGTGGCACGTTGGTGTTTCCCCTGAAAATCAAAATGGCAGCTGCTGAGGGCAGATCAAACCACTGACCAACAGAAATCATTTGCAATTAGTGCGTGCCTTTCTAGCAGTTGATTCTGAGACAGGTTAGTTGATAGCTTGTTAGTGCCAATGCCACCTCTCAAACTCAAAAGAGCTGGACCACAGCTCAGGAAGAAGTCATACGTTTTTTTTGTCTTTGCATTGTCTTAGCTGGAAGTCTTGCACCTTTTTGCACCATCTCTCAAATGTCATGACAGGTTGACTGGAAAAGCCAGACCCTGGCTTTGGTGGGTGGGCTTCTTCACTTTCCAGGTTGGTGTTCCGGATGTTTGGTCAGCGAAGCCAGCTGGGAAACGATCCATAAGGTGGTTGTCAGAAGTGGCAGTCATGAGCCAGGCTTCCATGGCAGCGTTGGTGATTGGCTTCTTCCTTTACTATCGCAACTTGATCTACTATTGGAACTACAACGTGCCTCGGCATGCTTGTGATGAGTTTCCTCAAAAGTCTGAACAGCTAGCACTTTTGCGATATGATTTTTTAAGTAGCTGGGATGTGTTCTTCGATGAAAAAGAGTGTTGGGTTTAGCAGTTGGGTTGTCCAGCATTTCTAGTCAACGTCCAGGAGATGCGAAGTTACACCAACGTAGCAGCTGCGCAAGATGATGCAGCCAGAAACTCAACCGGGGTGGTGGACCGAACCGGCGAGTCATGCAACGGATTTGCATGATTCTGAGATTCCATTGATGCTGAATTCCGTGTGAAAATACTTTCGGTTGAGATGGATGTTGAGGCTTTCCCAGATGCCTACATGTTCCTCTTTACCGAGGAGCGTTGGCAGTCAACAAAAAGTTTTGAATATTCTTGAAGCAGGTTGATACTCTAATGAATCTGAGTGTAAATTGGAACTGCCTTGGAGTTGTGTGAATTTGTGGTAGATTGGTATGTGATATGCCATGGTGCTCCATGATCTGCCTAGCTTACATTTTGTTGGTGTTCCCTGCCTGGTGTCCTCCTTTTTCCAGGACACGCGCTTGGATACCCAGCGAGCAGTGGGATACAAATCCAGGCAGCTATCCGTGGGAGAGGATCGGAGAGATAGCCAAGGGAACTTCAAATTCGTCTGTCTGAGCATGAATTTAAGGATTACTGTACTTTGTGGGGCTCGACATGCTGTTCATGGACAAAATCCGCAGGTGGACTGGAACAGTGTATTGCGTGGCACCGCTGGTGGACACCACCATGTCAGCTGCATCTGACTCAGCTGATGGACACCTCGTCGGATTGCTGATCTTCAGAGAGCCGTCAGAAGAAGGCTTATGAAGCTTGCATAATCTGGTGTGTTACCCTTTTACTCCGAGCTCGTTTTTTGTTCGAAGCTTCCCAGTTTCAGTTTCCAAGTTTTCCCCAAGGTTGAGCCTATCTACTACTGGGCCATCGGTGAAGACTGCTGCGAAGCGTCCACCAGCCCAATGATGCTCAATGTCTTACCAAATCCAGTGGATGTCAGTGGGGGTCAGTTGCCAGTAGGGTCTCAGCCTCACAGTTTCAGAGTATGTCCCAATGAAAGGTGTAGGCTTTCAAGGCGATCAAGTAAACGCATTTTCTGAGCAATGATTCCTTTTCATAGAGATTCAACGGCCTTTCCCAACAATGTCTGAGGCGTTCGGACTTTCATTGCGGAGATGCCCAGGAAGGGGTGCCTTGGGGATTGGCCTCCATCTAAGACTTTGGTTTTGGAGCATATTGTAAGCTTGATATATCAAGCCAAATCCAATGTTAGCGATATGGATGTGTTGGCACAGGACACATCGCTTGCTTTGCATGGTTGTTCATGCACATAGATCTTCTCTTGCTTCACAACTTCAAGAAGTCTGTCCAGGACCCCTCCACCCGCAGTGGCTTAGTAGCCCTGAAACCCGAGAAGATTGTGAGGCGAGGAAGACATTGATGACCGCGGTTGACATGGGACGTCCCCCTGAGGGAGGACTGTGAGCAGGGATAAGATAGAAGAGATGAAATGAGTCTGCCGTAAATGCTGAAGCTAAGATTGACGAAGGGTGATGAAGGCCAGAAGGAATCTGCCTTCGGTCTCAGTTTTCCTTTGCTTCGACTCAACCCAACTCCTCCATCTTTTCGTGTGGTGCTAAGACTTTGGCTGGTATTTGCTGCGAGGCCTTACATGAGTTGGGCAATTCGAGGTGCCTTGCACTCAAAAAAGGTTTGATCATTTTTTTGTTTGGGTGGTCACGAAATTGCATAATCCTTCAGGAAAAACCAACTCGGACTCATTCACAGTGGTATTAAGGTTGGTTATATGATTCCTGGATATTCAGAGAGCGCTTGGTAGTCTGAAAATAAACAGCATCCATCAAAGCTCTGTATTGGGTTTGATCAACCTAATAGATCTTGGATGGCTCTCTAAGTTCTTCCTCACGCCTGTAAATATCACGGTTGGAACCCGATAGTTATGAAGGTTTCTTAAACGCTTTTCCAAACTTTCAGGGTAATTACCGGGCTATGATTTGATGATTTTCAAGTTTTTCAAAAATCCACTTTCCCAGCCACCATCTTTCTCTGTTTCTGGATCCAGTGTTCCTTGAGATCTCCAGCCAAGTGTGATTGTGCCCTTTCTCGGATCTTGCGTCAGACGCCCCGTTGCAATGGGAAACGACTCAGTCGATCGAGATAGCGTGTTCGCAAATTACAAGTCGGTCTTCTCCAGGTCCTCTGGATGATCAGTTCTTGTGTTTAATTTCTAGGCTTTTCTTGGGAAAACCATGTTTAGTAGTGGCAGTTCAATCATGACACGCGTCATGTTGTTGGTTGTTTTGTTTGAACAGGTTGTAATACATGTTTGCCAAAGTGCCCGCCGCGGTTTGGAAGGCAGTTCGCTGTCTCTTTGGCCGTTGAGTTCATCGGGGTCATGTTCTTCCAGATTTTGGGTGCTTCCGCGAAGAAGGACTTTGCAGCATGGGTCAACGCCATGGCATTGGCAGTGTGGATCTACACAGCTGCCAACATCTCTGGAGGACATTTGAACCCGGCAGTGACGGCGAGCATGGCAGTGTGTGGCTTCTTTCCAGTGCTTCACTCCGTGGTGTATGTGATCTTGCAGGTCAGGGAGACGTGAAATTCTGGCGGATTATAGCGAAGTAGGTTGAGTCCTCGTGATGTTTTTCACAGATTCTGTCATACACACTTGCCTGACACTGGGAGTCTCTACCAAAAAAGCATCACAAGTCATGTGCTGCTGCTGTTGTCACTTTTTTTTCCGACAAGGTCGTTGGTGCTATGTTGGGTTCCGTCATCACCGCCTTCCTCATCCCGGGTGCCTCCTTGCAGATGGGCGATGGTGGGCCCGGATGCTTCGACCGTAGTGTGATCCCTGCGGGTGTCACAGACCAGCAGGTTTCGTGGAATTTTTTCGGTTGGGAATTGGTGGAAAGGAGCTGTTTCTGTTTTTTTTTGGTTGAATAAAGGATGATGATCAAGTTGCCGATCCTTTAGTAAAGCTCCAGTTGGAGGGTTTTTTTTCTACATTTTCAAACCGAGGTTCAATGGTGGGAATGCATCATGACTTTTACCTTGATCTCCTGTGTTTATGCCTGCGGCGTAGCCAAGCCTGGTCATGGCAGCCACACTCCCTTGGTAGTTGGCTTGGCTCTTTTCTGCTGTGCCGCCTCCGGCGGTCAGTACACGGGAGGAGCACTGAACCCTGCAAGAGTGCTGGGACCTTTGACCGTGTTTGGCTGTGGGGAAGATATTGTTTCTTGGCGAAAAACAGAAATGAAACGTTTGAGAAAGGAAAAGAAGGGACTAGTGACTAGTGAAGTGGATCAGAATCTTATGTATGATATACTCCACCCAAGTGTTGGATCTTTCTTACGATCACCTATCTTCCCTCCTTGTGCTTGTAATACCAGTTTATCTAGGTATAGTGATACACGATCCAGTTTAGAGGAAGCATAAACTCACATCCCAAAACTGCTGACCGTATCTTTTGTTTCTCCATTGTTTCAGGTTCACCGATACCTCGTTGGCCAGTTTCTTGCGGCTGTGTTTGCCATGTGTGTTTTTGCCTTTGTGTCTGGCTTGGGGCCATTGAACCCGTGGATTGCACGTGCTGCCTTGGACCTCTCCTTCCCAGAGGTGGGAAATCGGGCAAAATTTGGTGCATTCGCGGGCCATGTCCGTTAGAGGATGTTGAAAAACACAGGATTTGCTGCTTGCCTGTTTGAGATGTGGCGAACGCAGCTTGACACGTTACTGTTCCAGGCTTGCTACTTGTGGATCACGGGTTCACCACCTTCGCGCTTGCAGAAGACTGGCAGGGAGAACATCCACGACTTTATGAGCAAGTTCCAGAAATTCCATTCTGAAGACGACGATGAGGACTTGTGGACTTGAAGAACTGCAAAGGTTTGGGGAAACAATTGTTGGGAAGGAAGGGTAAAAGACCAGGAAACCTTCATCACTGGCAGTGTCTAAAGTACAGATATCGTGAATGAAAGACAAAAAAATAGTACGTGACAGTGATGTTCTTCAATCTTCATGGATCATCACCGGTTTTAAGTTGAACAAAGTTCGCAATTTTCCCCCAGGATGCGAAGGATGCGAAAGCTGAAAGCTCCTTCTTGGAGCGCTTCTTTGGTGTGCACAAACGTAAGGCCCCATACGCTTTTTTTGGGTCGGGGGGGGTAGAATGGTGGAATGGTGGAATGGTGGAATCTTCCCGACTTGTAATGTGTGGAGTTGTTTGTAGATTTTGGGAACTTGGGGATACCGAGATACCATTCACTTTTTTTTTCTTTCGCTTCCAGCTGTGAGGCCAAGGAGAACACCTCAGAGGCTGCAATTGCATAAGCTGGAGAAGTTTTGAAGGCTGATCCGTCCTGCTGAGACAGCGGTTTCGCTGACTCACAAGGAGTCGGTGAGATACGTCTCTCTTTCTACCTCTTTTTATCTCAATATACTATATATCATATCTATATCATTTCTATATCCTATTCATAGTCTAGGATGTATGTAAATAAAGATGCCCATGGTGTGAACTCGCCATTGCATGAATGGAATTCCGACTTGTCTGTTGCAGATAGGTGACCAAGTCGAAAGCATTCGACAAGCAGAGACAAACAGCCGTCAGGATCTCTTGACACAACGCGAAAGTGCCCAATAGAGGCAGATTTATCACTGATGTTTCGAGTTACGACCCTCATGACTCTGGTGATTTTTTCCGAAGATTGTCATGAGGGGGGAAATCCTCATGAAACATCTGAAAATTTTGGCCGCTAAGATGGTCTGCACAGATGACTTAGAAAAAAGTCGTCAACAAATTCGACCTAGTTCCCGCCATCGAATGGTGCCAGCAACAAAAGCCGTGGAGGGAGGAGATGAAACCCAAGGCTTCATGCTACCATAGTTGGATGATAGCAGCATGCTTTTTGTACACATCCAAAGATAACTTTTGATTCACCAGGTTTGCCTGCGAATCGGTTGACATGAAACAAAGGGAGTTTCCGAAACAAGATGATGATGACCTTCAAGACTTTGACTCAGGTCGAAAGTGTAGATGCTACTAGACACTGAAACGGATGTTTAGCTCATTTTCTGGTGGGTCAACTGATTCAAAGCTATACACTGTAGAACCTCCAATCCAGTAGAGCCCCCCCTTGCATGGATCATATTATGGAACTACTCTTCTCTTCCAGAGCCGGAATGCAGTAGAGCGTGGCCCGATCGGAAAAATCCTAGACACCCTTGAATGGAATACTCTACAATCAACCAAGGAAGCAGGTGTCCCTGATTCACCTACTTGACGTTGATCTAAGTGAAAAGAGTCCCCAAAGAAATTTCAAAAGAGATGGAAAAAGTACAACAGTTTTGGGGGAAATTTTGGGGATTTCAGATGGACATGTCTTTTCAAATAGGATTCGTACCAGTCTGAGATCCAACGGTGTCCCGGTGTCCCATCGCCAGGCTCCCCATATCAACGCTTCGAAAAAGCCGTGAAGCTGGAAGAAGCCACCTTCGTCACACAGGCAGCCAATCATCCAATTGCGCCGCTGAATTGGCCGCCAATTTCTGGGGATCTTCAACCAAAAAAAATCCCGTTTTTTTTGAAAAAACACCCATGGTCCATGGTAAAGCAAATGATCCAAAGAATCCAATTTTTCTGAAAAATCTGTAAAATCTCCAAGATTTGTTGGCTGTGTAGCCAATTCTGTGTTTCTCTCAACCCACAGGCGGCAGCTGATCCAACCTTCATCTATTGGAGCAGAGATCCTATTGCCCTCAAGGATGCTGGGCGGCATGGGATTGACATGCTTTGGAAAGGTGCATGGAAATAATTGCAACCGGCTTGATTGTGGTTTTGAAAGTCTTGCTTCCCTTTTCGGTATGGTATTCGTTCTGCTGGATCAAGTCTCAACTCATCATGTTTTGAATGATTGATTCTTTTGAAGCATTGATTTTGGTGAGGAGCTTGAGAATGAATCACCGAGTTATTCATCAATCATCCAATCCATGTCCGTTCATGCTGTGGGTCTGTTTCGAGGACTCCTTCTTCAAAGAGGCTACAGATGCCTGCATGCTTTGGAGCGCAATTTTCTTTGCAGTGCTACTTGTTGGGGGCCCCAGACAAAGCCCACCCACTTGGTGCCAGCTTTGGTGGGGGATCAAGAATCAAGACATGGCCTGAGGTGCTCTCCTTTTGCACAGCCTGGAGGAGGCTGGTAGCCCAGAGGCAGGAGGGATAAGATGTGATGGATTGGCTGGATATGGAAGGTCTTGAGATTAGGATACCTGATGTTTTTTTCCATCATTTCAATCGAAACTCCCTCCTTTGCATGTATTCTGAGAAAAAGAAGTGTCTGAAGATCAGTGCCAGGAAGTGTCAACAAAAACCGTGTTTGCGACTGCTACCTGGATCTCAAATGTTTGAATCACTGGAAATGGCCTTGCCACAGGAAGCATGCTGGTGTGTTGAGATATTCTGCATGAATTGGCTTCAATGTTTCACGGGAGCTGGTGAAGCGAAAGATGAACATCTGGAAACTGTTTCCAAAACGGCAGCTGCATCGCTGGCGGAAAAAAAACAGGAGCCAGCCGATGAAATTTGTAGCTCGAATGGGGAGAGATGATTGCTATGATGATTTTTGGAGTTTTGCCATCGTTTGAAAGCATGGTTTGTCGTGGCTTTTGGCTGAAGTCAAGGAAATCTATGGCCATTCGGTGGTGTGATGAAGCAAAATGGGAAGCACAGCGAAGATCAACTTAGCATGATTTTCAAACAAAAGACACATTGTTTTTACCGTGGCCCTAATCTGTTGCTGTGATGATCCCAGCAGTATCCTTTGTGATACTATGATGAACTCCAAGTTGTCAATTGAATTGATGAGCAACCAACTATCAAAGGTTATTAGATGCCAAGAATCTATGATTTGATGCTTATCCAACTATCCTTGATTTGCCCAAAACATTGTTAAACCAACCAACCACCCAACCCAACCAACAACCCCACGGATTCCTGCCGAATCATCGCTGGCTTCACGGCTTCCATGGCACTCTGAGAGGGTTTTTTGGCTCATGAGCAACTTGCAACTTCAGGTGGACCTGGGTTGAGATGGAAGGCATCCTTCAATCACCGAATGGCTCAAAAATGTTTTTTTTACTTAAAGGAAATTTATATAATTATGAATCCAACCAAACATCATGGAGAAATGGTTGTGGGGGAAAAATCATTTTGATACTTAAAGACATTTTTTTGAGGGTTTTCACGCAGATGAAGAATGATAGCTTTCTTGTCTTGACCCATGCCACATCATTCTATCAGCAGAGTTTTGAGCACCAAAAATTATGGTCACAGATTATTTGTCGCGGTCAGCAATTAGTTGGGGGAAGATAATGTATAAGATAAAAGATCATACCACAGAATGATGCTGGCAACTGGTTTCTTCCCATGTTTTTTTGTACAACTCAGTACAAAACGCACCCACCTGTTTATCAGGTGAGTTACAATGAAAAATGAAACAAGCACCTGCACAGCTAGTGCTCTTTGGGGGCCATGATTCTTCATGGTTGACAAGTTGACCTTGACATCTTGTCAGGGTCAGAGAGGCATTCGATTCACCAATCATTGGGGATCAAAAATCGCCCATGAACATGATAAATCTGATGTCATCTGATACTCCAGACACCTTCCACCCCGAGACAGCTGGCATTCTGTCATCTTATTAGAATCAAAGGGAACAAACAAACATCGTAGCAGCTTTTTTTGTACTTTGTGGGTGGCTTTGGAATGCTTGTCCCTGGCAGGTCTCTTGGCAGGTCGCAGTTGCTGGATCTCTTTTCCTGTCATTCATTTTTGCTCCTTGGCCGGGTAGGAAGGAGTGTACTTGACTAGTTGAAAACGCAGGCGCAGGGAATTGGATGCATTCCATCATCTAAAAAGCCACAAAAAGGAATGCCTATGAAAGGTGGGATGATCATCCGAAATTGAACTTTTTTCTGTGTTGCGCGTAATACTGCAATACTGGGTTCCTTTGCGCATTTTGACTTTTAGAAGAGCTCTACCTGTCACCATTCAAAAGGTTCAAACACCTCATCCCCAACAACGTCGTTTCAAGCAGTCACTGTGGCTGAGGTTGCCTCACTTCACGCACTCTCCTCAGTCATGGGGAGGATGGACAAAGGAATATGCGAACATCTTCCTTCAAGATTTGAACTGGGCAGCATGAAAGCATTGAAGATGTCAAGGATGTCCATTCCAACCTGTCCATGGCTTCCCCGCTTCGCACTGAGATTTGGAAGTTGGCAGGTTACAAGGATGTCAATCGAGACGAAGCAGGCCAGGTTCAGTCATCCACCAATCAGTTGGTTGCACCTTGTAGGCTTGTCCCTGGAATCTTTTTGGAGGGTCACTGTTGTGCAACTGCCCTTGAGTTGCCTGTGCCTGTTGCGGGTAGATCGCTTCCATGGTGATGGCGGAAAGAACACCGACACCCTGCGCAGGAACGATTCAGCGCAGATTCCTCTCTGCAATCCTCTCCTGCATTTGTTCGGTGCGGGACAGAACACATGGGAGAAGGTTTGATTCATTTCCAAGCTGCTCGGTTGGCTGTTGCAGCTGAGGTACAATATTCAGCAACACTCCATCCTGAGTACAAAATACTGCTCACCTTCTCCACACTCAATAGCCACACTAGTCTTCATAGTCACAATCATTGTGATGCTGACCTCATAACAATCCTCTTTATGGTGTTTCTACTACATTATTCCAGACAGTCCTTTTCTACAGATCCACATGCATCACGATCGTCCTTCAGGTGCTGCTGATTCGCCTCCTGGCACACAGCGTGCCTGAAGATGTGTTGGGGATCTTTGGAAGGTTGCTAATGATTTGAATATTCGAAACATTTGGAGCCCTTCCTATAGATGAAGCTGTTGGCTAAGGCCAGGTGGCTTGTCCCTTGCGGAGCTTCTGGGATTGAGGTGCTTAAAGTGAAACAAAGCTTACTTGTGGGGTTTCGGTTTGGGAGGAAAAAAACGTACCAAATGCTTGTTGCATAGCAAGAAGTATGCGGGGCATTCAGGGAGACTTCACAATTTGCTGTACACTTTGAAGTCCAATCTGATTTGATGACTTGCTTCTCCGGTTTCTTTTCTTTTGGCACTTGACAGCGAGTTGGGAACTAATTCTTTTGCCAAAATGACGCAGGTGTGCTTACTTTATGACTGTTGGGAGGCCTAGTTGACAAATTTTGGGATCTCAAAGTGATTAAACTGTGCACCCCAGCAAAATGGGTTTTGCAATTAATACAATGGGGGAGTATACATACAAAAGCCATGCATTTCTAGGAGATTTGGCAGGTGCCCTCATTGTGAGAGATTGCCACCATATTTTGACATCGGGTAAATTGACAGTTCAACTCTTGCATGTTGCTATATCTTTGCAATAGATATGATCTTGGTGGCCTTTGACAACATGTCCAAAGACACGGATGCAGGATGCCACTTTGGCTGGCATTTTACTGCCCACTTTCAGCGGAAAGTTTGCCGATTCTCTGAGGCTTGCATCAACTGTTTGCTCCTCACAGCCACACTCTTCCTGGGGCCCCTAGTGGTGCAGCCCAAGGGAGAGGAACGTTGTGTGGTTGTCGCAAATCACATGCAGAAGTGGATGTAGAACTGGGATGTCGTTGGATCATCCCCGTTCTACGACATGTCCTTTTGATGATCTTGTTTCAATCAATGGATTCTTTTTGGAGTTTGTTAAAGTTTGTTATGGATTGAGCCCTGCAACCAGGCCTTCCCCTTTTTGTTGACCCCTTCACAAACTACTGTACATGTTTTGCTATTCATCAGCGGTGACATGTTGGTTGGGAGGGATTGTTTCCGGGGATTCCGGATGATTCCAACTGTTCCAAGTTTCCCTGCCAAGGCACAACATGGTTTCGTAGTGCTGCAAGGCAAAATGAGGGTTGGAAACCTTGGTGGGCAGATTTACCAGGGTGTTTTGCTTTTTTTTTAAAGGATAAAAACCACAACTTTTCATGGTGATTCTGATGGAAAAAAGCCAAAAAAGAACAAAACACACGCACTCCGCAAAAGTGAAGCTCTTGAGTACGTACCTGTTGACAGCGATTTTCTTCAAGACATCAAGTGGATCCGATAGAGGTTTCTGGGGAGAAAACGAGCGAACAAAATTCGTAGATGGCCAAAGGCTCCCGCCCCAATTTGTGTTTTCAGCCGATGATTTTGCATAAGTGGACAATATTGGTTGGTTTCCTTGTAGGTTTCCTTACTGGGAAAAAAAACCCAAAAAAACCACGGAGAAATTCCAGTTCCCACCAGGTGAGTCCAAGCTCTTCTTCTCAGTCGAAGGAGGTGCAGAATGTGTGACGAACGGATCGGATTATCACTCAAGATGCCGAAGGTTTCCACAACTCCACCATCTAAAAAAATCCTTTGGAAGGCCTTTTTTTTGTGGATCCAAGTCCCAGATTTTCACAAAAAAAAACAATTTTTCATGATTTTGGTCCAGATTTTGGGTATTTCAATTTCTTTGTCTTCGAAGCAACGATGAATTTCAGGTTTTTGGGTTCTCACACGGAACTTGATCTTGGCACCCATCACCGAGGCGGCGTTTGGGTGGGGGTGTGGAGGTTTGATGCTACGTAAACAACTCCCCAAACTTCCCAGGTTGAGAGCTACTGTACGGTAACCCAACAATTCATGACACTGGGTTTTTTCAACCCTACCTGGGGAAATGATCCAAATTTGACTAATATTTTCAAAGGGGTTGAAACCACCAACTAGAATGATTTTGACATCCAATGATTCATCATTTTGAGGCCCTTCCAACAGAACTCTGAACCAACATCTCCCACCGACCGACGGACAATATGGTGACCTTTTAGAAAACCAGGAACTTGTCTTTCGTGCTTGTCTGGTTCGGTTGTGGGTCTGATCCTTGGAATGTTTTGGGAAAGGGGACTCGAAGTGAAAAAACAGGTTGCTTTCTGGGTAGCTGCCTATCGTTTTTTGGGATTGAATGATTGAATTGCAACACAATGTATGGCATCCCGATATCACCATGGCATTCCAAGTGAGGTGTCGGCCTCTCTGTCATTGAAGACTATTATCTTTTGCAGTCCTTTCTGCTTTGCGGGGGAAGCCCAGTCCGTTAAAGGGAGGGCAGCCATGGAAGTGCCAAGATGTTGGGAAATCTTCAGCTGGCTTTTTCAGCCAGGCCCTCGCCCATACCCATCACTTCATTGAACATGTGAGGAGGAGCTGGAGGGAGTAGCTTTTGTGGATTTTTTGCATAAGCAACGGTCAAAGGAGCAATATGAAGTTGGAAACGACAGTTGAAAGTTCATGGGACCTACCGACTCCATAGAATGCTTTCCAGAGCCAGGACGAAGAGCAAGAAGCAAGCGTTGCTGCAGGTGTTTGGCAAGAGGTTGTGTAGTTGAAACATACCTACCTTTGTCAAAATTGTTTTTCGTAATCTTTTCAAAAAGTTTCAATCCTAAATATACAAGTCTACTGGTTCCCCATCAACACCGAAATGTTGGTTCCCCATCAAAAATCCTCATTGATACGGCCATTTTGGGAGTTTCAGACGCTTCAATCTTTATGGATTTTTGAGGGTTGTGAAGCCTCATGATTTGGCAGTTCTGCCATCTCCAGATCTGTCATATCTTCAATTTCAACAGTCTCCTGGCATCCCTTTGTTTCAAAGATCATCTTTAATTTTGCTTCCTTTTATTATGATTGTACATCTTGATTCATCTCTCTTGCTTTTTTGGCATTTTGTTTTTGCACCCCTTGGCAAAAAGAGAAACCATTTGCATGGGGTGCTGCCAGGTCCTCTTCCAGGCATTTTGGGGAAGGGAGACGAGACCTGTGACGGAGGGTGTGGCATCTGAAGAGTTGCTCATCAAATGCAACCATTGGACAGATTTGGAGATGTTCAATGATGTCTGACTGGAAATCGCATCGTAGGTGTAAAATGAGACACATTGCATTTTCACATGATTCATCATACAAAGGCATTCTTTCAGACTCAGTCGATGGCAATGAATTTAAAGATGCCGAGATGGCAATGACTCAAGAGCTGTCTCGTTTGTCGCATGAAAGTTGCAGGGGCCATAAATGCTGCTCACATGTTGAGAATTCAGCCTCCGTGCTTCAGCACCAAGGTCTTCTACACATCTCTATTTGGAATGTATTCCAACTTTCTATTGATCAGGACGGGTGAACGATGCTTAGTTTTCATTTTTGCATGAAATCTCTCAACTACTGGAACACTCTCTCTTCGATCTGAGAACCTTTGATGATTTTCAAGGAAGCCTTCAATTTACATAGCTATCATTTACCCAAATTTACACAAATGCAGGACTGGATCATTGATTGCTGTGATCTTGGCGCACACCTTCTGCAATCACCAGGCTGGGCTTGGTGAAATCCACGATTTCAAAAATGAGGTTTTGTGAGGCTTTTAGAAAAACTGGCACGGGTGAATGGTGAATTTTTATGTCAGTTTGGTAGGGAAGCTTTGGAAGAAAAGTCAATTTTGGCTGCTGATCAGGGCTTTCCAGATATTGCTTTCCTCTTCTCCAGCCACGAAGCGCTCTATGAGTGTCTTGGTGGGCAGAAGTTGTGTTTTGAAAAGTCAAGACCATGATTTTTGGAGATTTCCAAGTTTTTCAAAAACAAGGGCTCAAGCCTTTTCTCTTTTCCTCGCCGACCCGCCGACCCGAGGCATCGCAAATGGTTGGGCGGTGTATACCTGTTTGGGACCGACGGCTGTGGGCCCGACACTTCCGTGGGGTCTTCCTTTTGAGATAAAATGAGATATATAAATGATTAGGAGGTGTGAGCGTCAGCGTTGGATGCAATTCTTGAGGTCTTTTTGGGAAGGTTGGAACATTGTTCAGCGCCTGGTCTGTCACCAGATTTTGCGCATCCCCAATTTCCACCAAAAGGTGTATACAAGCCATTTAAGCAGGAAAGATAGAACTGGATTGATGAATTCCTACCATATCCCCATGAGAGATTGCATAGCCTCAATGGCCTCAACTGCAAGAATGCAGGATCGCAGCCTTTGGGTGGCTTGCAGGACCACTGACGCCTGGCGATGATGTGGGATTGCTGCCCTAGAACATATATTGAGTCGTTCGTTCTCAGATCTGCACTGACTTTTAGGATGACATTGACCCCTTGCTCCAAAGGAATGGACATGTTTCATGGAAAGGACACAAATCAGTCTTGAATGTAGTCAGACAATGTGGTGAGTTTGTTCTCGATGGTGAAGTTGTTCCAGAATGACTAATGGCTAAGGACAGCCGATTTCCCTTCAACCTTCCAGTGAGGAGGGGATAGATGTTGGGAACCCCACAATGATGCCGAATCATGCTTGTGCCAGAGAAAAAGTGGAGGGGCCGCACGCAAGGCGTTTTGATCACGACTTTGTATTGGAGTAACAACATGAAACCCGAAAATGAAGGGTCTGACAAGAACCATCTTCACAATTGATTCCACAGTTTTGGATTGAGCGTTTGAGGTGTCTTGAGGGTCCAACAAGCACTGGTGTTTTTTGAGTTTGCTTTCCATTGTTTTTGCAGTGACCATGCAGATTATCTGCAATCACCAATGGCCTGTTGAAACCATGGCTAGGAGACAGCTCTGTGGTTCGGGCCAAACGCTTGAGACAATACCAGCTAGATAGAAGCTAGATTCTGTTTGTCTTGATCTGCTCTGGCATTGCCCGGTCATCATCATCATCATCATCATCATCATCATCATCATCATCATCATCATCATCATCATCATCATCATCATCACAGCTGTTCTTTTCAGAGAATCTGTTCCTCTTTTGCCAATCCATTGAGATTCGCTACCTTTTTTCAAATTTCAATCGGGCAAATGCCCGCATGAAACATTCCAAATCCTTTCCAGCTTGAAGTATCAACACTCCTCGATACTGCTCCATCGAGAGTAGTTCAGCCACCGAAGTTGGCATTAGGATGTTGTTGATGCTGTGATGATTCCGCCATGAAACTTGGGTTTAAATCCGAAGGTTTCAAACGGCGCCCGGGCGCCGTGCTCAAGAGACATCCGAGATTCGTTGTATCCATGGCTTCCTGCGGTGACCCAACGGTATGTTGATGTTGATTTCTACTCAGCTGCTGTTGTGCCACTCTCTAGGTTTTTCTGAAGCAAAGTAAAATTCGCAGCCAAACTCAACCAAAGTTTCTGTGTTTGATTTCAACAAAAGCTCAGTGATTCACAGCAATGGATAAAGTGGCCAGAACAGCCCTGGCAGTCCAACGCAGCCGCGCAGCTTTTCTCAGGCTGCTCCGAGGGTCTAAGCCCTGAAGCCAATACAGCTAATACAATTATGGAAAAATCGGACCTCCCCGATGTTGGGTATACACGAGCTTTGACATCAACTCAAAAGATGGACTGATTCTAAAGATGTCAAAGTCTCATTGAGCCTTTGAGCAGGTTGTTTCCCTCCAACCGAGTGATGACCAGTTTTTCCAAGAAGAGTCATGCACTTCAAACCACTGCAGGCTGCGGAAACCTGTGGAGGCGTCGCCAGTGCCGTTGGTTGCTGATGAGAATGGCATGGTTCCACTGGAAGAATCCTGGAAGCTACTGAAAAGCTTGGGAAGTTTCAAGGCCGCGTGACTCAGCCTGGAAATCTTGGGGTGTTGATAGTTGCCTTATGGAAAATGGGACATTTGTTCTGGGATACACGTATCCTCGAGGAATTGGCGCGTCAGACTTTCCATGGCTCAACAGGTTTTCCTGGAAGTGTCATCAGCTCATGCTCGAAATGATACATCGTCTCATGACAAACCAGGGATTCAAACAAACAAAAGGCATGTCAGACTGCTTTGTATAGCCGACATCTACTCAAGTCATTCACTTTCATTTGGGGTTGAGGTTGCCCTTACAAAACTACACTTGCCCGGAAGGAAATGGAGTTGAGGAGTATTTTCGAAGCCGTCGGAGTCGAGGTGCCTTTCAAAAAAAGATGCCGTCAAAAAAGTGTCGTCGATTGAAGAATCTGCAGTTGTTTCCATAGGAATCGGCAGTCATATTTCAAGCTTGAGGTGAATCTGCAGAAAAAACTTCAGCACAGAGCATCTGTTGTTTCCATGGAGCAAATCGAAGAAACCTTCATTAGGGAGAAGCCTATTTGAGAACGCCCTTCATGGAGTCATGTTTTGGAGAACGAATGAGACGGACTCTGCAGGGCGGCCGAGTCTCCATGGAAGACTTGTTCGATTGGATGCAAGAAGAGACGACCCCATTGGCGCTGCGAGTCAAGGTGGCCTGGTATGTTTGATGCTGGAGGCAAGTGGATTGGATGATAGGAAAAGGCAGGAATTTCTGAAACATGCTTTGCAGTTGCAGCCATACTGGCTCAAGTTTGAGAAAGAAGATTCAGATGCTGGGTTTCCAGCTTTTGGGAATGACCAAAAAGGATTGGAGATCAAAAAAACTTGGTCACATTTGACCCGATATTTGACCCAAAAATTCTTGCCACATCAATTTTAAGCGATTCACGTTCCTTCATGGGGATGGCAACTCGCAAAACTTCAACCATCCCACAGCGAAGAAAAGAGAAAGTCGCCTTGCAGCTTCTACCATTTTGACAAGAGGAAAACTCCGAAGAAGAACACAACAAATCAAAAAACATATGCCTTTTTGCAGGTTTCAGCCTGGAATCAAATCATAAGTTTAAGGACTAAATAGTACGTTTGCACTTGCTAAAATCGTATATGGGTCTCCCAAAGTGGTTGTCCCGATATTCATGGCACACATTTGCTCGTTGTCACCCAGTTGCCTTGCAGCCCGGAGCCTGACCGCGCCGGTGTCAACGGCAAGCAGCTCAGGTTGGGCTGCAGTTTTGAGATGTTTTGAGGGTCTCGAACTTGAACCCTGATGATATGACTTGGAGTGATGCCAGTGATGTTTGCTTGCAGCTTTCCAGTTTTTCTACTGGTTTTTGTCTTGGAGAATCGTGAACCCCATTGTACTTCGAGTTTGATCAAAAAGCTCAACAATCGCCAACAGGTTTCCAACAAAATCCAGGACTTTTCCGACAAATCGCCCCTTCCTACAGCGGCTTGAACCATCATCACCTGCGATGGCGATGCTGGCAACCTGCCACGTTGGTAGTGCTGGCAACCAGGAGGAGGTTGGAGCTGTGGGACTTGGTGGGACCACCTGGCAACCAATGGCAACCAATGATTTCCTGATGCTGATAGTATGAATGAAATATGAATGAACATGCCTGACATGCCCTTTTTTTTGGGTGAATCGTTTTCGTGGTTGAAGCATTTGGATTAGAAGAACAGCTGGGAAATTTCCGTATCTAAATATATTCAACTGGTATTAGACCCTTCCTAGATTGCGATTTGCACAAAAACTTGAAGCTCTCATTGGGAAACTGTATTGATTCATCCTTTACTTTGAAGAGATGAGATTCATCAAATGATCTCGCCCTCAGGCTCCAAGCTCTTCGTGCTACAACACAAGATGATGATTCCAGTGCAGTGCAACGATGGGCACCTTGAAGTCGCAAAAACAGCTCTGCTTCGGTGTGGGTCATGGTACCAAAAGCAAGGGAATGCAACTAGACAAACAGGACAATGTATATAATGTTCATTAAGAATTACAGTATGATATATCGGGTACAGTTTTGGGGAAATGAACAGGTCTTTCAGAACCTTCTGGGAAAATGAGCTTAGACATGGTTCAGAAAAAAAAGTACAGTACAGAATGGAGACGCAATTAGCAAATTAATTTCAACAAAATCAGAAGAATTTTTTGAAAAATTTCCGAAAACTCATGACGCTAACCCAGGTAGACACCATGATTCTGGGGCTTCAGCTGTGCCCCTTTGCTCAACCCGCGGCCCAAAGAAACGGCCTCAAGGCTCTGGGGTTGCCAGTAAGTGACCTGGGGTTACGAGTTATCAGTTAGAACTTCTATGCAAACTTATATCTAGGTATGGTATGGTATGGTTTACTTCTGTTGTGAGCCATGGGTTGCAATTTTTGACAGGGTTTTTCAGACAGAAAAAGAGGGCCGTCACAGGATAGAGTATCCATTGACCGTTTCAATACAAAGTAGTGTTGGGGGTTTTGGACATTTAACCCTGAGGCTTCTGGGGGTTATAACCGCGAGACCTGCAAGGGTTTGTGCTTGTTAGATCGTTCTTTTTTTGTTGGTTCCCAATGTGCAATGATTGGAGGATAGAACGAATCACGGTTTGACATACTGGGGAGTTTTGAACCAGTATACTGTATTATATATATTGTAATTTTTGATATTGATATTAATATGTTTTGTGGATGTTTTTCTTCAATAAGCCTTGGAGAGGAGACTGTTTGTCCGACTGAATCCAGTGGTGCCAGAGGTTGTGAGCAGTAGTGGATGCACGGGAGAGGAGGTGTTGGATGATTTGATGGCTGAGGTGCGCAAGATTTGGCGTTTGGTCACTTGCAAAACAGATCAGCATCAGCATGCCAGCATTTATCTCAAAGCTTTCTCGGAGATCACAGATTTCTAAGCACATAAAAAACGCGACCTGGCCAGAAGGGTGCGGCCAGCGGAACGAGAAAACCAGAAAACGAGAAAACCAGAAAACCGAGAAAACCGAGAAAACCAGAAAACGAGAAATTGAAAACCAGAAAACAGGAACACTTTTGGCCGTTTTCGGGTTTTTGTGGTTTTCGCCGTTTTCGCGTTTTCGGGTTTTCGCCGTTTTCGCGTTTTCGCGTTTTCCCCGTTTTCGCGGTTTTCTTGTTTTCGCCGTTTTCGCGTTTTCGCCGTTTTCGCGTTTTCGCCGTTTTCGCGTCCACAGGTTGATTCCTCCCGTTTTCGCGTTTTCGGGTTTTCGCGTTTTCGTGTTCACAGGTGCTTTCACATGTTCAGTCCTGGCGTTTTCGTGCTACAGAATGGATTGCTTCGGTACATACTTTACACATGCCCAAAGCTGTGATAACGTTCGTGTTCATAGTGCTACAGGAATGGACTGCTTCCGTACATACCTAACACATGCCCAAAGCTGTGATAACGTTCATGTTCAAAGTGCTAGGGACTGGGCTGCTTCGGTGCATACTTTACACATGCCCAAAGCTGTGATAACGTTCATGTTCAAAGTGCTACGGACTGGGCTGCTGGCGTACATACCTACACATGCCCAAATCTGTGATAATGTTCGTGTTCAAAGTACTACGGAATGGATTGTGTTTTGGTCGTTTTCGCGTTTTCGCCGTTTTCGCGTTTTCGCGTTTTCGCGTTTTCGTTTTTCCCGTTTCCGTGCGTGGCGTTTTCGCGTTTTCGCGTTTTCGTGTTCCGCCGGCGGCACCCCCGCGGCCGGGACACAGATTTCGTGTGCACAGACAGATTTGTCCAGTTGCTTTTTGCAAGATGATGGTACTCAACTAATGGTTAATTGCTTACTCAATAATCCCAGACCACCAACCCAAACTACAAATTTACCATCAGTTGACCTCAAGACTCAAAAAACCATTCCGAATCCCCACGGGGCTTCAGGCAGAACTGTTACAGTCCGCCCCTGAGCCGGCTACCACACTGCTGGTGTGCGCGCAGGTGCCTGAATGGAAGGACAGTGGACCCGAAAAAACGGGATTGCAACTGCAGGAACGACAGTTGCAGCTACAACGCAATCAGAACAATTGCAGCTGCATAATGTATAAACTAGTATAAACCATCAAAAACCCAACTGTACAACTAGGCTATCTTTTCGAACATGGACAAACTCTTATTTCGATGTCATGCCTGCTTGCCTGCTCCGTAGACATTGAAATCCGCATCATGCGTTTTAGCCCAACCTTGAGACATGACAGTGCAGATTGCCCTTGTTGAAGTCTCAGTGAAGGACTTCGCACAGTTTCATGAGTTCTATGCTGGAGAGCTTCTAAATGGGCGCGCTCTTTCCAGAACGATGGGATTGGATGTGGCCATTGTGGCCTTTCACCCCGACTGTTCCTTGATTTTTGAAGCTGTTTTCACCAGCACAACTTTCCAAACCAAAATCATGATGTGTGATCTTTGAAACTTCCGAGAAGCCTTCCCACATGTTCATTACAAAGCACAATTAAACTTGAAATCTCTACCTTTTCTGACCTTCTCAGGTTCTAGCAACGAGTTGCAAGTTGGTGCGGAGGTGGCCGTGGCTTGGGAAGGAAACACATGGTTGGCTGAAGTGCTGCAGGAGGATGGAGTACCTGGGGACCTGGTGGTTTGGTGAGTGAACATGGGTGGAAATGATATTCAGGTCATGGCTTAGGGAGTTGTTTTGTCAGCATATATGACATGCATATGGATATGTATAGCGGCTATATGTTGAAAACTTGATCCAAGGTGTCTGAGATGGCGCTTGTCTATATGTCTTGGTGTTTTTTGTCCATCTCACGAAGGGTTCATCGGAGTGGGCCCAAATTTCTTGCAGAGGTGAATTTTTGACAGAAGACATGGATGGAACAGAAAATCCGTAGGAGGGAGATCAGAGAAAGAGCTCGTACGGAAAAACAGATGACCTTCATTTTTGTGGGGAAACCATCAAGATGACCTCTGAATACGGTAAAGATAGTAAAAATCATGGTTGCATGCTAACGAAGATCATGCAATCTCTGCCCGAAAAGCCACACACACACAGACACAAAAATCCAGCAACCACCTCATCAGGACAGAGGAGAGTTGTTGTCGCTTCGTTTGCTGGGTCAAATTCTGGAGAGCTGCGAAGCAGAGGTGGATGGATGGTGAGTTGACAAGTGAACTGATGAATAACTGCATTCACAGCTGCTAGGATGGTGGTGAAGATTTGGCGATTCAAGCACTAGAAATGCCTGAAGAGGTGCGCTGAATATTGAAACAGGGAGGTTTGAGAATGGATACAGAATCTTGGATCTTCAACTTGGAAATGGCGAATGGGATCTCCAGTTGAACTTGGAGGCAAGCACATTGAAACGCATCAGGTGTGGCTAAAGTCCTGCCTTTTGGCATTGAACCACCAAATGAATCAGTTAGACATGGTTAAACCACCTTTAGCCGTCAAGCACTTTTTCAAGCAACAGATGCAGATGCAAACACGTAGGTGATCTATTTCTATCCAATCGCTAAGAAACTTGAGACCTTAACGTATCCAACGGCCATTTTTCTCAGGTGCTTTGCCGCCGCAGCGACATCCTGTGGTCCTTGGACGCTGCCGAGGCCGACGATGTCGGTGTCAATGTGCGCGAGGCGCTGGCGAAAGCACCGCGGCCGGTGCTGCACCTCTTGCGGAGCTGTGAATTGGCAAAGGTGGATGCACAGCAAAGGGAGGAGGTCTATGAACATAACGAAGCTTCGGCTGAAGGGTTTTCCAGGTGTCAAAATTGAGTCTCAAAAGATTTACCTATTTGTAATTATTTTTCTTCTGCGGTGTTGAACCATGTTGGTATGATGTGATTTGGAGAGGTATGATGAAATGTTCATGGTTCCTTTTGTAGTATTCTGAAATGTTTTGGAGCATCTTTGTGTTTCCCTGGATCTGATTTCTTTCAACCTTCTCAATTTTGAGCTTTGTTACTCAACCAAACCTTTCCCAAATCCTATAGGGACCAATTTGTGTTACACCGTTCATCCACCAAGGACGAGGTCCTCAGTCGTTTGGGTACGGAGAAGTTTCATGAGCTTATCCGCCAGTGCGGTTGAAACAAGTGGCAGAAAGCGTGAATCTCTGAAGCGGAACGGGGCCGTGTGCAAGTTTGACTGTGATCTTTGCGCGGAAATCACCAGATACTCCGTAGACTGGGCAAATCCAGATGGAAGCCGTAGACTCAGGAGTCGTGAAGAATGAGCCACAAAAATTGCAAAAGAATGGTGCGTCAGCTGTTCGCATCCAGATGGAAAGGAAGGCTAGGCTTCGGCTGGTGCTTCTTGCCACCATGAAAAGCACATCGGGTCGGCAGGAGCTGAACTACAGCAACCGCAGTGCTGCTGGCCACACTGTCTCTGCTGGCATACCGGTTCAAAATCGTTCGCGAAAGTTTGTCTGGGATGTGGAAGAAAAGTGGGCCGCCAGGAGTTGAGGTATGAGATTTGACAGGTGAGCATGTGGAAAGCTTTGACAAACTGCCAGGCAGCTTTGATGCCTGGCTTAGATGTCTTGGACTCAAGCAGTTTGGAGTTGTTGGCTTCAGTTGGGAAGTGAATTTTTTGAAGTCAAACTGCGTTGACAAAGGGGAGCTGAGGGATCGAGTTGTATCGGTTTTAAGTGTGGTTGATTTCTTTTCTGCTTGGTGATTTAGTGCTCCACCTTTATTTAGCTAGCAAGCGGACTCATAACCAGTTGCTGCACAACGAACCCTTTTCTGGACCAGGAAAATCCTGAGACGATCCTCTACAGTTTCTGCGTGCCCGGGAGTCAAAACCCTCAGTTGGAAAGGAAAAAGCGTAGGCCCACCACGTCATTTTTACAGAATGAGATGCCGGCATGATTGTGGTGGGTTTTCATGCGAGATGTATCTTGGTTTTGGTGAATGATCGAATATTCAGGGCTCATGTTGGGCCCCCCATCAACTATCTCTGAGAGTTTCCTTCTCAACAGACCTTTGCTGTTTGTCTTGATGATCATGAGGTCAACTAGAACGTTATTTCAATGACCAAGTTACTGATATTCTATACTTGAGGTGATCTTCTTGTATCTTTTGATCAGGATCATGATCAGGATATATCACAATTTTGATTATTACTATCCTCATCTTCATCCTCGTCGGTCTCAGCATCCCCATCATGGAGCATTTCATAGTCATTTTGATGCCACTCTTTTTCCGAAAAGAGGTCTGGAGTGGGATGGAAAGATCGGGAGCCCAAGGATATCTGTTGTGAGAATTCAAATTCTTGGTATCCAGAAGCACATATCCCTTGATTGCACAAAGAAGTGAAGTGTCTTTGACCAATGTTTTGTGTTCCACCGCAAGCAGTTGTTGGAGATGCAAGATCAAGATGAAACACATCGGATGATTTGCTTTTCATCAACACCCTCAATTCTTGGAATGTTCTTTTCACTTGTACAATTCAGGTGTTTGAAACGACCTGTTTTTGGTTCAACAGAGGTCATTCCTAAAGCTGTGCAAAGACACTGGCCTCCTTAATGACTCCTTCACGGCCGTTGATGCGGATCTCATTTTTGCCAAGGCGGTTGATGGGTGGAGGGGATGAGCAGTTCACTGTTGAAGAACTTTGTAGGCGAAAGCAATCAGAGGCCACATATAAAATGAGAAAATGAGATGTACATAACCAGTCTATAGGTGGGAATAACTTAGTAGGTGGCATAGATTCTATGTGGAGTGGTGTCAACAACTTTCATTCTGATCTTTGACTCTATGACTTTCCACCATGAGAGGCTCTGAAGAAGGGCCAACGGAGGATTAGCCTTTCACAACTCCACGAGGTTCGATCCATTTTCCTTTTGGTGGAACTTGTGACTTGTAGGTTCCACTTGGAAAGAAAGGGTCTTTTTGGATGTTAGTATATAGCATTGTACTTCCACTTGAAGAAGGAAATTTGATGTGTTTGACAGTTTGACACTTTGCCTTTTTTGTTAAAATCATTCTTAAACGGAATTTTCAATTGCAACACCTCACATATCCAATTTGTATCTTTGTGGTTCACTCATGACAAAGGCCACTTAGCCACTTGATCTTCTCGGGGTTCTGCGGGGTTCCCGCTTTTCTTTGGATGCGACTTGCGTGGTGCAAGGCCCTTAGCAATGTGGCCTCCAAAAAAGGAGTCCGTGGTCTCAGCGATCTTGAGCCATCTTGCCTGTTATTTTTGGGGTTGTCCAGTTGCCCAAGATTTTTCAAGTTAGGCACTTCGGACATCAAACCTAAGCTTGGGATTTTCAATGGATTTCTGGAAATCCAGGGTTTCATCATCAATTCGCCGTGGAAAACCTGGCTCCTTAAAAGGTGCCGCGGGATGAGCTGCTGGCAGATGTGGCTGCCTGCCAAGGACCTAAGATTGAGGGCACCAAGGTGTCCGGGTTGGTTGGTGGTGGAGATGGGGGGTGTAAGGGTCACAGAGCTTGAAGATGGACATGAAAAATCCGAAACTTTCTTTGGAAAAAATTGGAGAAAAATTTGGAATCCAGAAGTTATTTCAGATGGTTTTTTTGTTTTGCATTTTGGTGTATCTTTCCAGAACTTGCATTGGAACCTCCATGGATTGAAGAAAGTTCCAAAACCGGACGTTTTAGGTTCAATTAGGTACAGTACCTTAACTGTGATGTATAAGCTTCGTGGCATCTTTTTTGGGGAAATCCATGTGTTTTTCTTCGAACTCTGACCATTTCAAGATTTTTTCTTTGGGATGGACAGTTGATTTTAAGTGATCCTTCTGAAAACGATACCTGCCCCAAAAGGGGGGAGGGAGTTCTATCAAAAGATGGAAGTTTCCAAGTTGAAGAACAACTTGTGAAGGCCATGCCGTTGCGGCTCTATGACAAGCCAGGTGGGGTCGGTAATTTCGAGGACATGAAACGAACAGTAAAGTGGGAACCCCTGATGAGAGGTAGTAAAGTGGACTCAAAGATGGGTGAAGGGAACATGTGGTCGGGTTTTGCAAGCTGATGATCTTTTTTCCTGAAGCTTCATGTGTTTGCTTAGCAATTTCGACAGAGACATTGCATTTGTGTGATTTCATGTCTTAAAATTTGCAGAGCCAATGCAATTCCATTTCTTTCCTTGAAAATCTTCATTTTCAAATCTGGGTCTTGTGATGTTTAGCTGTCTAGCAATTCTGTATGTCTGTGAACCAGGAAGTACTTGTGAGGTTCAGAAAAATCGGTTTCCTTCATCCCGAACCACATCAAAGGTGATGAACATCTACACATCCATCACATATGTATGACCCTTGCCTCACCTCATCTCTTCGACAGCTGTGTTGGCAGGTCCCATGGTGCAGCGGAAAAGCTCTGTTACCTCAACATCTTCAGGTGTACCAGAGATTTGTGGTGCTGGTCTCACTTGAAGTATGGATGATTTTTTCTCTTTCAAAGTAATGGGTGTCCAATTCTATAGAGGAAAATTCGTTGATCCTTAGCAAAATGCCGCAAATCTGCTTGCAACAGTTGCATTAACTTTTTATGCATAGACATATCCTACGAAATTCATGGAGCCTAAAACGCCTCTAGAAACTACCCAAAAATGGTGCTTTTTCTCAAGGTCAAGGTCTCAACTGCATTATTAGATCAACTCCATTGATGGGTTGGACATGACCAATAGGGATTGGACCACCAATAAAGTCGATTTCGTTGCTTTCTTTTTGGAAAAGACTGAGAAGCCCTTAGGATCACAAGAATGATCATTTGAGGCTTCTGAGAGTTCATTGGGGGTTGAGGGTTGAGCTGTGAAATTTTTAGAGATTCTTCACAGCATCTTGGGCTGTGAACGGAAGGATTTGAAAGGTATATACATCATCTACACTTCTCTAGCGATGATCCCGGAAGGTTTCACTTGTTCAGCTAGCATTGCTCATTCTTTGGTGAGTATATCATTGAAAAGCATGGAACATTCTTCCTTCCTTAGAGCTCCAAGTGATTTTGTACCCCACAAAAAATTGCATGCTTCGAAATTTGGTCATATAGCCATACTCTGAAAAACATGTCGATATCATCTTGACCTCCTTTTTGAGGTCCAGCCTCTGCCAGAAGCACTGGGCCCAGGACCCTGGAAGTGCCATGCTGTTGTGCGACACCTGTTAAGTAATCTAGAGCTGGCACGAGCAAATGAGCAGATGTACTGTATTTTTTTGTTTCGGCTCACTCTTCCAAGGCCCTTGAAATGAGAACGAGTTGTACTTCATATTTCCTAGATGTCTATTTCCTGTTCATTGTAAGTGATTGTGATAAACAACCTCATTTTCAACGTCACTTCTAGCAGAGTCCTTCGCCACCCTGGATCTTTGCGTGCAGGATCTTTGCTTCCACGGCCCAGGCAAATGGGGGCAATGAAGGATATGGCTTTACATCCTGTGTGCTTTAGAAAGGGGCGTCAATCCCAAAATGACCCAGATATTCAGATTGGTAAAGATATGATCATCCATCCAGATTTCATGACCTCATCTCAACCTGTGAGTTTTTGTGCTCTAAAGGTTTGATACCTTGTTGAGATGCGAGATGCTACTCAACAAACGGGTTGCTTGGTGTCCACTTGATTTGACAAGAGACAGGCAGTGGTGGCTGCATCACCTTCTTTGAAGCAGGCAGGGGTTGCCAGATCCATCCACCATTTGGATGCATCATTCTGGGAAAATTTGGACTCAGGAAACTGAGGATGCATTTTTTCACACACTTTCAGGTCAGTTGACAGGGTCAGTTGTCTCTTCTGGCTTTATTATAGGCAGTCTATTAGAACAAGAAGGCCTTGAGTCTATTTTGACATGGATGGTCGGTGCCAAAAGCAATGTTCTTCCTGTGAATGCAAGGCACGCTGTCAACCACGACATTTTTTGAATCTGTGAAACTTTGTGCCACTGTCTATACCCGTATTGTATTCATTCTTGCTTGTGGGAGGGAGTCCTAGTAAGATTACCCACGCTTCATCTCCCCGGTAAATTCGCGGTATCTTTGCTCTGCAAATTCGGCTTCTGGGAACTTTTGGTGGATGCAGGATGGTACCAGCTCTTACCAGGAAGTCTTTCAGGCAGAAAGTTTCAAGATTTGGGTTCTGTGAAACTTCACCAGTGAAGATACCTCGGGTGTTTTGATTGTTGCGAGGGTTGTTGAATGTGGTTTTTGGTGGCCGGTGATGATCGTTGAGAATCATATTACGAAAGCCAGCCGGTAGGCTAGGCGTAGTTTCACCTTGCGAACGAAGTGAGAATAAGGAGGGGGTGTGGGGGAGGGGGGTGGTTGACACAGGGGCCTTTTTTGGCGGTTTTGAGTGTCTGGCAGCCGTTTGTACCACTAGGCAATTTTGGTACGGTGCGTTGGGGTCAGAGGCTCGAATCCACCCTGGTCTGCCTGCCTGGGGTCGTGTAAAAGGTGCTTGATGTAAAAGGTGTTTGGTGTGAAAGGTGTGGTGTAAAAGTCGGTAAATGTAAAGGGTGTTTGGTGTAAAAGGCGTCTGGTGTAAAAGGTGTCTGGTGTAAAAGGATTTGTGGTGTAAAAAGTTGCCTCTTGTCAAAGGTGTCTGGTGTAAAGGGTGTCTTGTGTGAAAGATTGTAAAAG
>DF240339.1:33406-55250 GCA_000507305.1 Breviolum minutum Mf 1.05b.01 | reverse complement strand
AAAAGGTGTCTGGTGTAAAAGGTGTCGGGTGTAAAAGGTGTCTGGTGAAGATGTGCCTGGTATAAAAGGTGTCTGGTGTACAAGGTGTTTGGTGTAAAAGGTGCCTGTTGTAAAATGTGTTTAGTGAAAAAGTTGTCTGGTGATATCATTTTTCTTGCGAGCTTGACAGAAAAGACGCGTGCTGGCTTTCGTTCACCCCCTCACAGGTAAGTATATTAAAGTCATGACATTTGCTCATCTTCTTGGGTGACATCACAAATCCCTCTGGTAGTTTTTGTTGTCGAGAAAATGAAAACTCTTCAAGTACAATCCCAAATTCTCCGGGGGTCGACCCCCTTGTGGTTGTCTTTGCTATGCAGCAAGCAGGGAATGATGCTGGAGCAAAATTTGCTCAGCTATCCCATATCCCATTCCAGACATGAACTAGCTTCCCCCTGAATGGAAATTAATAACTAGAGCTTCCCATTGCAGAGCATGAGAGCAGCCTTCAAAAGAAATTCACATTATCTGAAAAAAATAGTTCTCTTCGAATGACCTGATTCGAATCACTGAATCATTGTTGGTTTAGAACCATATGGGGGAGTTTTCCATTGCTCCCAGCAACTCTTGGCCCCAAAAAATTCTCGGGAAGGCCTTTTGTGGGCTTCGCGATGCGATGGATGGGAAAGGCTTTTCCAAGCTTTGTAAGGCAGGGAGTTTTTTTTGTTTTTTTTTGGAGAAGTCGTGAAAAAACATGTCAAGCTTGGTAAAGGTTTGAAGTTTTTCTATAGGTGATATATGTTCAAAAATGGTGTTCAACGGAACATTTTCCACACCACCACCAATTTTCCTCAAAAGAAACAATCCCAACCTGATATGAGTGACTCTTTTTACGCAGTAACTTAACAGGAACGCTTAAGCAAAAACCGTTGGGACCCAAAAAGTTTCGCAGATTTCTGACACAAAAAAATGGCCGCCAGGACTGTGGATTGTTGGATCGGAGGCAGGGGTGTCTCAGTGACCACAGTTACCATGGGAAAAGTTAGGGATTTTAACGGTATAACGATATTGATAGCAATAAGTTGGATCAAGGTTTTATCAACAAATCGCAACATAGCAATAGTATGATGCAGTGATGCAACTCTCGCTTCCTCGGCAGTTGCTATGTTAGTTCAAATCAATCTCAATGGCATCTCAATGGCTATGTTAGTCCCGAAGCCATGAATCTGCATTTCCATGTTAGTGGTGGTCGTTTGCGTTTTTCGAAGCGTTTACTGGGGTATATTATTTCAGGTTTCTCGTGGTCCTGGTAACTCCTGCCGTTGAGACAGCCAACGGATCACCCCGAAAAGCCCATTATACCGTACTTGTTTGCTGGTAACTACAAAACGATGTGATTGCCACAGATACACAATACATGGGGTTTTTATAGACATCCTGGAAACACCATGATTCCAACTATGGTTTCCAAGTCTGTTTCCATTTGGGTGTTTCCAAAAATAATGGTACCCCCAAATCATCCATTTTAATAGGGTTTTCCACTATAAACCATCCATCTTGGGTACCCCTATTTTTGGAAACACCCATTTCATGACTTTTTTTGGAGGGCAAGTCTGAAGAGGCCCAATCCTGGAATTAAACATCAAACTTTTGGTGCATTGAGTCACTCGTGAGGTTCAGCGCTGCCGATGCAGATTTGATCTTTGCCAAGGTTTTTAAAGGGGCAAAAGTTGGACGGTTTTTTCACCCCAACCTTCCATTTGATAGGGGGAATCGTACATTTCAATGGTTTTTTTGCCAGATTTCTGAATCACCACAAAAGAGTTTTGGTCAGGTTTGTCCCCGTGGAAACCGTCGCATCAACATGCAGCAGTTCGAAGAGGTGGAATGTGGTGGATGAATCGACTCTGAACCTGAAGTGTTCCTACAAAAAGCTCTGAGAAAATGCATAGAGAAATGAAAAATTCATCTCCTTTTTCTTACTTCAGAGATGCCAACTTGTTCTACCCCGATCTGTGGGTTGATTGGGATGTTTAAATAGATTTTGTAGTAGTGGAGTGTCAATGCATCCGATCCGATATGCAGGATTCATGGAGACATCTTTTGGTTCTTCTATCCACATTGGATCTGGAAATGCACCGAAAATCATCATGATTCTTGGTGGACAAATTCACTGGTTCTAAAACTACAGAATCATACTATGACTGTGCCGTAGTATGAAGTATTTTATGGTACTGTATTTTCATGTATTTTACTGGGTGGTGGTTTCAAATATTTTTATTTTCACCCCGAAAATTGGGGAAATGATCGAATTTGACTAATACAAAAATATTTTTCATATGGGTTGAAACCACCAACTAGTTTAAGATTACTGCTGTTAGTATTTTAAGAATCGCCCCAACAACCGGGGCCGAATTTTCGCTCGATGACTTTGAGCCCCAAAGTCGATATTTTAGTCACAGGCAGTTTGGCTCATCGGCCGAAAACGAGGTGGAAATGGGTTGCCGAATGCGGGCGTTTTGGGAAGGCTCACTACATGAAGATGATCATGAATTAGAAAAAGTGTTGGTATGCAGGACGCAATGATAATTATTTTCTTTGCATGCTTCAGTATGATTTTTCAAAAATACACATACGCTTATGATCGTTGATGGACACGTGGATTCTCAACACAATCCCACGCTTGTAAGAAGGTTTGTTCACCAAGCGAAGAGACTACAGCAAGGTTTCATCTTGGAACGCAGAGTATGTTGATCAACATGCCAGGCATGGACTACGGAACCTTGCTTGACTCCATCGCAAATTCGGCAGGCTGAGGGATTGGGATGGTGTCATAAAGGTGTTGCCTACTGCAAATTCATAGGTTGCAACGGTTGCAAGTTCTATGACTTGGGTTGGAAAATATCTTAGCTTCTCTGCCTGGTTTGGAACATTTGCAATGACTATCCTGCTTTTTTAGGTATTTCCTACTGACTTTGCATGTGCCTGTTGACCCACTGCCAGGCCCACTTTTGAAGACCGCTCAGGCACGGTGTCGTGTGGGCTGTGGTATCTGGAGAGGGGATGGCGCTCTCTTTGGGATTTTTCCACTGAGATTCATGGACAGGTTCGGGTCAGGTTTGGAATTTGCACTTACAAAAAAACGGGGGTTGACACTTTTCTGAATGACACCGTTCTTTTTCGCATATTGGTTTGGTATACTGTGGGCTGCAAAGACTGTTGAAACCCGCGAATTGGAATGATTCCGGACTCTGGGACCCGTTGGCTCGCCTCACGTTCCAAGATATCCAGGTTGACCTTCAGATGAGCAAGTGCCATGGCTGAGATTCTAGCGATTTTTTTTTTTGAAAAAATCTACCATTCATTTCCCGCTCCGTACTGGCTGACTTCATGATATATATATACACTGTATACTGTGCATATGTATATATAATTATATATACATAATTAAAGTACATGTATCGTATATCTGTTAGTCTACTGAATCTATGCAAAAGAAGAGGTCCTTTTCAATAGAAAGATAAGAGGTGATGAATGATTGAGCTACAATCCTTTTCATTTGACATGCAAATGGGAAAGGAGGCCGGTCATTTCTTTGTTAGCTTTTATGTTCACCTTGGTTTTTCCGTCCCTTTTGTTCTTTTCGGTGCCTCAAATTGTCCAACCTCATGCCCAGGTCTTTGTCCACGCGCGGCGGTTCCTGAGATCCTCTTCCTCCAAGAAAGTGATGTGTTTGAGCAACTCAAGCTACTGTAGGCACTTGCAAGAGAATTCACCAGCTTCTACAAATTTGATTTATCCAAATTTGAAGCAACACTTGGATGGGTTCTATTTGATCTGTATACAAAAACACACAACTTCATCCATTCATCCATTCCTTGTTGCTGGGTGACCTTGGGAGATTCGCTTATGCTTCAATTTAATAGGTCAGCTGCTACCTGTACGTCCTTTGCAGAATGGGGGAATCAAAAAAATTGGGAGTTGCCATATTGAAGCAAACATCATGAGACACATCAGACACCCAAATTTCCGTTTCTGGCTGCCACGTTGAAGCGTGGAAAATCGCCAAGCGCTTTTTTCAAGCGCAAAAAAACAGAGGTTGGGCGGCAAAGCCTGCCATATTTCTGTTTTTCCGCCTTCAATGATGTGCCCGTTTTGATTATGGAATGTGGTCCCTTGAAGCAGTTTGAAACCCAATTTGTCCAAATTTGGGCATATCATTGAAAGATCAAGGCTTTTTGGTTCACTCCAACTGAACTATGGTCTGATTGCCAAATGTAGATTGCAAATGCAAAGAAAAACATGCAGTGGGGTTGCACCGAAGTATTGCACCAGTGTGTATCAACAAAAATTGAAGAAACACGAAGCCGGAGATGAAGCGTTTGCCCCTTCGGCCCTAAGACAGGGTCCAAAGCCAGTGAGCCCTGAGAGGGCGCAATGCCTCCAAAGCTTCTGAGGAAAAAGATTTGAGGGCATCGCCATAGAAACTCGTCTGCGATGATATACTATACAACCACTTCTGAACTTAGACTATCATGAATAGTGGATTATGGTCATAAATCCACCAACGCAAACAAAAAACATCCAAAGATCATGGCTTTTGCTTGGTCTTACAAAGCATATTCTTTTTCAGGTGAAGTTTATACTTTCATCTAAGCAAAATCACAGTACTTGGGATGTCTGTGAGAACCAACTTTGATCTTCTTTGTTTGATACGAGCCATACTATAAGGATGATGTACGTTAAATCTTAGATCCTTGGGATCTCTATCTTTTTCGTGACATCGCAACATCACTGTGGTTCGTGACAGTTTCGCACACTACAAAAGTGTTGCAGGGACATGATTGTAAGAACAGTTTTTGTTTATTCCTGTTTGCCTGCCTGGCACTCAAAGGAACAAAAGGAATCTATAGAAATCTGGTTTCATATGGGAGGAGATCAAAGGCATCAAGAGATATTCAATAAAGTCAGCCCATGAAAACAGGAATCAAAAACAAACAGAATAGCTGAGCATTTTTAAAGAACTGCATGCCACGCGCGCAGAGATGCCGCAGCGTGTGCCATCTGTTTGGGAACCCAGGAGATCTTGAAAGTGTATCATCAAAAAACCAGGAATCCTTGCGTTGAAGGCAAAATCAATCCGGAAGGCTCTGGCTGCGCACTGGAATCCTGGTTGGACTGGTCGTTACTGAGAGATCAGAGATTTACTCTTTATCTAGATTGTAATAATATCCGTACTTTAATCCAATACAAAGCATATGTATATATATATATGTATTATATGCCATATGTACAATATATATACATATGTATATGGTGGTATAAGTCTTTGCACGCATTGACAACTTCATTTCCCTGGCTTAGCTGAAGCGCACTCAAGCTGAAACTTACTCCTTTAGACGCTGCAGTATTCAACAAAAATCAATTGAACTGGTGCGATACATGATACCCTCCAGTGAATTAACAAAACATCCCATTTAAAGGTAGCGAAAAGGTCCCGATGATTTTTCTCTTCAGGTTTTGGATGTTTTTGCACCAATCCCAGGCCGCGAAAAGTTGGTTCCCTCGACTCTTGGTGGTCCGATACCTTGGTGAATTTGACCTGTGAAAATCCATGGGATTTCTGGAGATTTTTGCACCAAAAACCACAAAAAACATCCAATTTTTGATACATTTGCAATCATTTGCGAACATTTAGTGAAACATCCAGGAATGATAGGAAAAAGGCTGGTACCCTTCAGATGGAACCCTAGCGGTTTAACCCCCCAGGAGCCTTTTAAAAGGGGATATACCGAATAAATACCCACTATACTAAGGTGTATATGGGGTTGATTATTAAGGGTATCATCCCAAGGGTACCACCTTTTCCCTATGAAGGAGGTTCTGAAGTTCGATTTTTGGGATGCTTTTTTTCTGCTTGGCAGCCAGTCAGGTGGCAAGTCTTTCCTGGCTTTGGCGTCAGGCATGGCAGGGTTTCTTGATGAGATAAGTTTGGGGCGAAGTCATTTTTTGTGCAAAGGTGTGTGGAAGTTGTAGCAGCTAGAAACCGAGGGCACTAGACTTCCAATTTGGAATTATCCCAAATGCTGAATACCCCTTCTTGATGGATGTGCACCCCCCCCCAAGATCTACCAGAAAAGCTTTTTGTACAATTAAAAAGAACAACCGAAAAAAACGAAAAAACTGAAACGACCAAACAAACCGAAAATACCGAAAAAAACCAAAAAAGACAACCAAAAGACTCTGGCTGAGACATTCCCCCCCCTCTTTTTTTTTTCCTTTTTTTCGGTTTACGGTTACTTCGGAAATATTTTTGAAAAAACGCTTTCCATTACCGGCCTTTGGTATTCACTATTTCCCAAAGAAAACGGCGTTTCCCAAAATATTTCCGGCAATTTATTTTAAACTTCTTTCACTGAAGACCGGACTTTTTTGAAAGTGAAGTAGCACCTAAGGAAGAATCTTCAATATGAACAAACAGGCTCTCCGTAAAACAGGACTTTGTCTACAAGGAAGAGGGAATTATATAAAGAGAACTAGTAAGATGGGGGCTCTCTTTCAAGAAAACATGCTACTTAGAAAGAAAGTGGATTATCATGAAGAATGTTTATTAAGAAAAATTCGTTAAATTACAAAATGTTCTTCAAAAAACGGACTACTGAGAATGATTCAGTTGATACATATAGGAAAAGTTTCCTTTCTTTAAAGACTTTTTCGAAATGAAAAGTAAGTTAGGAAGAGAGATTTATGCAAATGCAATGTGTAACACGATTGGTTTTATGTTCACGCGCTGTTCTTGTTTGGTAGTAGTACAGAAATATTAAAAAACAAACAGCAGGTGATTTCTCACAAGTCTTGAGAAAGGCATATACAAATATACCGTGTTTTTCAGTGTTTTGTGACATCTGCAGTTTGAAGGTATTACTAGAATTGTAGCGAAATTTGGTATAGGAAAACACGCATTTTATATTGTAAATACAATTAAACATGACTTAGGTAGATCTTCGGGGGTGACCATATATATGTATATATATATATTTATTATATAGTATATATTCATATCATATTAAGCAAACCTTTCTTTCAACCAAACTGCATATTTTTCTTAAAACAATGCTTGCTCACTTTCGAAAACTTTCGCGGCATTTTTTTTGGGAGGCACAACATGAGAGCTTCATTGCAGGCAACAGGTGCGAGGGACTGGAGTGGAGGAGTTATCAAGTTGATGCAACATTGGATCATCGTAACATAGGCCAGGTTTTCCCACATGAAATGGGCAATTTGTGGCTCAGTGGAGACAGGGTAGTCTACCGGTATGCTTGGGTTTGAATGAAGATGCGATGGGGCGATGGGGTCAAGATGGTTTCATTCTCAAAAAAGTTTGGCCAGACACTGAAATCACGATTTTGACCGGAAAAGAAGCCGCAAATTTTTGTGAACCAACCCTGCAAGGTCAGGGTTTAACGTTTGAAACTTTTTGATTTTCCTAAGCTGTGGAATGAGGCCATGGAGAGAGACACCACGGAAGCTTCCGGCAGGGCTCGAAGCATGAGGGGTTTTTTGAAGCTGCGGGGCTGTACCATCAAGGCCTGCATTTCTCAAGCTTTCAGTGCTTCAGGCAACGGCCATTTTTGCTGTAGCTCGACCATCTCCCAAAGCCCGGGGAACTTGGGAAATGCTGAATAGCGCGGGTTCATGGGATGGGTCTGTGCAGCTGTTTCATTTTTTGGTAGGTTTTGAGACATCTTGTTTTGGGGCGGTGCCTGGCAGATCTTCGGGCCTCAATCGTCTCTGTCCATGAAATTATAGTAAGACATTGATCGTATCAATAGAAGATGTAATGGGAGATACACATCTTCAGTAGTAGGAAGAACTTGCACTCCTCATGTATGCTGTCTCCGGGTGTGAGTTATCGATCGTATCAACTATGAATGAACCATTCACCCAGTTCAGATGTTTGGACATGGGTGTGGGAAGTGGTGGGTTTTCTCGAAAAAGATGGACCAAGTGTATCATCTTTCTAGTGATTTCATGGTGCTGAAGTCCTCCAAGATCCAGCAATGCACCTCTTCCCCGTTGATCCACCAAGGGACCCTCTGACTTTGATCGAGCCTTACTCTCTGAGCTGGAGGCTTTCAAGGAGTGTGGCCCTACAGAAGATGTAAGTTACAAAAAACAACAACACAAATTCCTGAAGGGTTGATGATTAGTTTTTTTTTGTGAAGCAGAATGTCCTTGGGCAGTTTTTTTCTTGTTTATTAACGAATGAAGTTATTACTTAATATGCGTATATAGTTTTGATGAGTTGAGGTGATTGGCTTGCAAGGTTCCAATTGTTCAGCTGCCTGACGCCGCTTGAAGGACCTGGACATCACATTCCCCAGCGACGTTTCCCGCTGGCGCTGCTTGGTGAGAACAACCATGAATGATGATTAACTTCAGTCAGTGAAGAACATTGTGCCCCAATTGGATCTCACATCATAACATGGACTTGAGGGCTGAAGGGATTGAATGGAACTGGCTGTAATGTTTTCTTTGTGCCCATTTTTAAGCTCCTGCTGATGGTCTTAATGTGCAGATCACGGTACATTCTAAGATGTACGTGGTCTTGAACTTGAAATGGTCAAAGGTCTTTGCGTAGTTGCGGGTCACAGCCCATGGTTTGGTACTGTAGTCCCTGTATTCTCCTGCCAACGTCAGTACTTAGATAAGAACTACTCTTTGAAGCGAGCTTTGTTTACACAAGACTTTTACTCTCACAGCATATTTTTTCATTCCACCAAGCAAAAAAAACGGGTTTCGAAAACGGCTCTCACTCGGTTGGGCCCAGGTCATGTAGAAGCAAGGGAGGCCTTGAGGGCTGAAGCCCTGCTAGGATTTGAACACATGCAGGTGAGGCTCATTTGGTAGTGGTTTAGTGACTTCTTAGCGGTGCCTGAAAGTATTTGAATCAATATAGAGAAATGATGTGCAACGAAAATTCTTCATCATATATTTCACCAAAAAAAAATGATACATACTGCATGTATTTATCCATACATTTGATATCATTTATGAGTGCCGGATAGAGAATCTCCGTGGGTTCACCCGCCTGGCCAGGTGCCCCTCTTTGCCAATAAGAGTGGTGAAGGTGCAGATAGAACGATGGGAAGGAGAACTAGAACTGTTTGGCAGTTTAGTAGAAACAAGTTGTTTGGTAGCAGTTTTTTATGGTGTTTTTTTTTGTGGTGAGAGTGGGAGGATGTTTTTTGACAGTTTCTTTTTCTTTCCCAGGTCCTTTCAGTGATTCGCCCAGACTCGCTCCCCACCCCTGGACGGATTGAAAGAGTTGGAGTCTCACTGCAGATCACAAGAAAGAAATAGCACCGCAAACACCAAGGGGATGAAACAGCATGACAAAGATTTGGCAACAAAATCAGTCAGAATTTTTTACTCTGAAAACTTTGAAACATCATTCAAAGATATTCAAAGTGAACTGGAAAAACTTCTTTATGAATGAAATCAATCGTTTTGGGAGGCCTCTCGCATCCTCAACTCAAGAGATTGGCCACCGAGCTCTATTCCAAGGCTGAGCATTTCAGTGGCATGTCGTAGCCACCAAACCCGCAGCTCTCCAGGATGCTGTGGCCCTGATCCAGCAATATGTGATGAGTCTCATTGAACCGTGAGGGAAGCTCAAGGATTGGGTTGGCACTGGAGCACTTCTGGTAATATTATCCTGTTGTGAAGCAGTATCCGTATGTTTTGACCAGTTAGAATTTGCAAAGCAAAAAACATCCCTGGAAAACAACAGTTTCTTTTTCCCGTGGGGTTGGTTGGTGAACCATCATGAACGTGAGGGAGGGAGAGATGGCAAGTTTTGAGATATGCTGGTAAGCAGAAGCATCTCCCAGCGTCGGGGTGCGAGGTTGTTTTTCATGAAAGGCGGAAGAAATATAGGGACAGATCGACAATGTCAAAGTGTGATGGATTCCCAAAAAAGTCTTGATGAAGGAACGGAAGAGAAACGTCCCTGTTTTTTTTGCATCGTTTCTATTCATTGCCGTGTCCACAGATTGAACGGATGCTGAAAACTTTGACCATTTCGGGCACTTAAAAGAAGGTTTCCTCAATGTGTTTTCTTATGCTTTAACAGGAAATGATTTAGGGCCCCTCAAGTTTCTCGCTCCTTTACAGTGACGCTTCTCTATTCCTGGTTGAGTTGTACTTCAGCCAATAGGTGGGACCACCTGGTTCGGGTTCGGGTGCCCCAGATCATGGTGGTGCCAGCGGTTTTTGGAGTCATAGCTTACAACCTCGCTAGAAACGTGGCCTGCTGTAACATTTGGAATGAAGATCTAAGTGGTAATGGTGTGATACATTGATGAAAGCTCTTGAAAATCGGTACCCAATCAACACATCCTGTTCCTTGAACTTCGTTTTCATCAATGTCGACATCAAGGCAGCCTTTGCAACATCCAATGGTGTTATACTTTTTCTTTGGCCCTTCAGAATCATTGAGCAGTGCTTTTTTTTTTTTGAATCGCAGGATCATTCCTTGACTTTGGCTCGCTTTCAGCTGGCACAGGTTCAGGGTTGGATGGGGGAAACAGCAGTGTAGGATGGTTTCGAACTGTAGGTACCTGGTAGGATAGAAGTGGTGATTCTCCCTTTATTTCAATTTTTTAGATGTTTGGGAAGCTAGGATGATGTTTCTGGTTGTGCTTGATATCAGCCACATATTGAGTTGTATGAATGGGTCTCGCAAGATCACTGCCACGTGAAACCGGTGACACTTTGTCAAGAAAATTTTCATCCTGAAGTTTCTGATGGTGGTTGGATGGAACCAACAGCTGTGGATTTGGCATCCGGGATCAGCAACATGCTAATGGAGTTAGTCAGTTGATGGAAAAAAGAGAAACGACAGATACCTTTCACCACCTGAAATTTGCTTCGCTTTAAAAGAGATGCTTCAAAAGTTGACCACGTGACCACACATCTAATTTTGAGGTTCCCAAGAGAAATCCAAGCAATCTTGACAGGTCTATTGGACGTCATGTCTCTTTGGCTTGTCTTTGCGGCAAGCGGAAGTGCTACCTGGCTGCCATCCCTGGTAATCTAATGAAGGGTCATGATTGTAGCTAGCTATTTCAACTTCGTGAAAAAATGAAGATGTATCATCTTCAATTTGAGGATGTTGGTTTTTGGTGTTTCCGGGATGGGGAAGCTTTTTTGCCATTTTTCATGGCCCTTTGGCGCGTCCCAACATTGGGTGACCTCTTGGAGTGAGATTTCTGAGGCGTTTTGCCCTTGAGAAAGCTGCGGACCGCGAGGCGGTTTTTTCAACATGATCCTTTTCGAGAAGCGGTTTTTGAATAGAGTCAGAAGTGTCAGAGTTCATTGTGGAACTTCATTTATGTTTCGAGAGGGTTTGGATATAGTAGGTGTTGGAAGAGGAACACCTGTACACACCAGCGGTGTGGGCACAGTGATACTAAACCCAGGTAGGCTTGGATGATGCCTGTCCGCAGCCGCTTGATGAAAGAGATGGGAGCAAGTTGCCGTGTGAATCCAGTGATCATTGTTTGCAAGCGATGCTCGTTTACTCCTTCATGAGATGATCGAGAAGATTCTTGAAACAGCAAGTTTCTGATGGCAGCTTCATGAGTTCTTTTGGTGTCTTTTTTTCAGACACATGACAGATCATGTGCAAAGTATGCAAGATCCTTCAGGTAACCGCAACAGTTTGAGATGCAAACAAAAACCTTTGGCGGCCAGTTTTTCCATCCCAAAAACTCGCCCAGCCCATGGCGCCGTTGAGTGTGGATGTGGTGCTGCTGAGTGGGCAAAGTGCTCGAATTTTCGGGGATCCGGATCTCACCATCCAAGAGCTGCGGCAAAATGCACAGCAACAACTGGGGGTGAAGCTGCTGGACTTGTTTTTGGGGCACAAACGGTTAGAGCCTTGGAGCACTTTGAAGGATCTGGACCAGCTGGAAAATGGCCAGGTGGTTACTTGGCATTTTGGTCGTTTCGTTTTTTTCCACGGGGGTTTTTACAGGTGTTTTAGTGGATGAAGCTTTGGGGAAGCTAGTTGTGGTTGGAGATCTTCTATTACAGAGTCTCAATTCACCTTTTCAATTTTGGATTTCTTGGCGACAATTCAACAGCTAAGTGTTTAGGTTCATCTCTATGTTATCAGATTATTTCAAGTGAAACCCTCATCCCAGGTATATGTGGGTAGCTACAACTATGGATCATTCCATTTATTGTCAGTTGGGTCCTTGGGATCCTTTGAAATGCTGAGGTAAGCGCCAGTGTATGGCAGCCAAAGTTGTGTTCCAGTCGTCATAGTGATTCCTTTGCATTCATCACAGATGCTGGGATGCATAAGTGGATTTGGGGATAAGTCGATGGATGTGTTTTGGCTCTTGGTTGAGATGTTGGAGGACATAAAGGACAAATTTGGTTGAAAGTGGGGTTATCGTATGATTATATTATATACATGGTTATACTGATACTACACTCCCCAGCTATGGGGATTGCATTAAGCCTCCGAACACCCCAGCTATGGGGATTGCTTGAAGCCTCCGAACACCCCAGCTATGGGGATTGCATTAAGCCTCCGAACACCCCAGCTATGGGGATTGCTTGAAGCCTCCGAACACCCCAGCTATGGGGATTGCATTAAGCCTCCGAACACCCCAGCTATGGGGATTGCTTGAAGCCTCCGAACACCCCAGCTATGGGGATTGCTTGAAGCCTCCGAACACCCCAGCTATGGGGATTGCTTGAAGCCTCCGAACACCCCAGCTATGGGGATTGCTTGAAGCCTCCGAACACCCCAGCTATGCGGATTGCATGAAGCCTCCGAACAGCACACCGGATGAGTTGAAATTCAGTTTTTCAACACTGCTTTTTTGGGGTTGTGTCGTTTTCAACTGACCGCTGAGAGTCAACGTATTTTTTGCCACGTTTGAAAACCCACCAGCAAAACGTCGTTGGGTCGTTGGGAATCCCAGGATGATGGGATTCTCTTTGGAGATCCTCTGGTAGCACCGATGGAACGCTTGGAGCTGACAGATGTGCGAGATGTGCGGATGTCCGCAGGCACCCTGGAAGGAGTTGGGAAAACATCCGGTCCATGGGTTTGATGAAAAAAATGGGGTATCACCTGGTATCACCTAAAGTTGAATGGGTTTGTTTTTTGCACCCCTTCATATTTCAGTGATTTCACAGCAGATTTTTTTTTTGAATTTTGTTTGATGACAATCCTCTGTACCTGGTCAAGGAATCCTTTTATATACACTTTTCTTGAAAAACTTGACAGACTTCGAAGTATCCAGGCATGACCTCTGCATTTCACATTCGAGGATTCAACCCATCCAACCCTCGCTCCAGATGCCTTTGCAGCGCTAAGAGCTGATGGGTCAGTCCACTGCTGGGGTGGATTCTTTTCTGGTGGACACTTAGGCGCCATGCGCCAAGAGTTATACCAGGCGGGGAAGGTGATGGAGGTGCTGCGATTTAAGTTGATGAACATTGTGGAGAAAAAAAGCCAACGGTAGATTCTTGAATTCGGAAATAAAAAGTGACCATTTGAGTTGTAGATATTGTGAAAATCCTGAGATGAAATTTGATGATGATTTGGATTAGATTTGCCTCAACATACAGGTAGAAGTAGATCAAAGTGAACCCTGCTTCCCCGAAACCTTACACCTACACATGAAGGTCATGATCACCAAAAAACCATATCACCTTCGTTGGATGGACCCATTTTTCTATTGGAGCAAACTGTATTTGTTGCTGGATAATAGATGATTTTTGCTGAATGTATTCAATGTAGTATCATAGATCATAGCTTGGACGGTTTCGATTTGGGTTCCTACAAGGATAGTCCTGATGTTCAAGATTTCCAGATCCTGCCAGATGACGGGGGATCACTCAACATCTTCAGGTGCGTCAGTTAGAAGCCTCGCAACGAGCCTTTGGTGCGCTACGGGCTGATGGGCGTGTGGTCACTTGGGGTGACGTTGTCTTTGGAGGTTGGATTCTTGCGAGTTTGGCAGGGGGAGGGTTTGATGATTTCATTGATACCAATTGAAAACTGATTTTGGGACTTTTGAGAAAATGAATTAGGAACCATATGTGAGGGGTTCCTAACCTGCAACTTATTGGAGGTTGCATGTCTCTTGGCAAGCGGATACTGATTGACTGCCACCTTGCAAAGATAAAATGAGCTTCATCTTTGCTGATAAATCGTTGAATTCTGAAATTCGGAAAGGGAATGGCATCTTCATACACAGGAAGTGTTATCCACCGAAACTTTGGTTATTTTTCAATCCTTCCGAGTTCAGTTTTTTTCCACCTCAAAAGCATACCTTCAGCGTTGTGTGACCTTAGCATCCACTGTGAGCATGGGTATCTGTGTGTGGAGGAGACAGTAGCGAAGTGGCCGATGAACTTGTGGAGGCGTTTTGGGACAGGGAGATGCCGTTGGTGGATCCATAGCTGTTGGACCAAAACGTGTCGGTTATAAACACCCTTCTGGATTGGGTGGTGGTTTCAAATATTTGCCTGATGGACCGGCAACGTGCGCTAGTCAAAATGGTTGGGCAAATATGTTTATGTTCATTCCTTTAGTTGGGGAAATGATCCAATTTGACCAATATTTTTCAGGTGGGATGAAACCACCAACTACTAGTAGTGAATATTTTGGGTAAGAAATTTGTGAATTTTCCACAGGGAACCCGAGTTGATACTAGTTGATGATTCTCTCAACTGGATCGGAGCTTAAGCACTCCAAAAATCTTTCCTGCCGCAGAAGCTTTGAAACACCTATTGTCACATAAACCCAAAGGGAGAGATAATGTTTTTTTTTACCAAAAGAATTTCCACCAAAAAAAAAACACCAAAAATCACGAATCTCAACACATCAAAGATGGGCTTCCAGGTAAGCTGCTTAAAAGCTTCTCGTCGTGCCTTTGCTGCCATTGTCGGTGCAGCACGTTCCGTGGTCACCTGGGGAGATGGAGCCTTTGGAGGCGACTGCAGCGCGGTGCAGGTGTGGTTTCCGATGTAAAATGACGGGAAACACTAGTGACTGAGGGTCCTAATTTCATGGGTTGAGATGATGATGATGATGATGATGATGATGATGATGATGATGATGACGACCAGGGGCGAAAGACATTGGGTAGAAATGGAGAAGATGATGACCTATAAACATGATCAACCCATGAATCCTGACGATGAAGCTGAAACCTAGGACCTAAGAGAATTTCTGGAAGTTTGCGAAGAACATGAAGCTTGATATATCGGATATGTTTCACAGGATTTACCTTGCAACTTCTAAACCTTCCGGGCATCCGTCAACCATCGATTTCAGGACCAACTGGTTGACGTGGTGCAGCTTCATGCCACGGAGCGTGCTTTTGCTGCGTTGACCGCCTGCGGCCGCGTGGTGACTTGGGGCGATGCCATCTACGGTGGTGTTTGCCCTGCAGCATTGCAAAAAGGCAAGGTGTTGATGATTCAGGCGGGGCACAGGGGTGTTGTGGCATGTGGCGATTCTATGTGATTCTTGGATGAGGTGAAGGATGTTTACTGGTTTCAGCGGTGCCAAAATGATGGAGATTGGGTGAATTTGAGCAGATGTGACTCTGAAAGCACCTGAACTTGATATCATTAATCCCTGTAGCAACTCCGCATGTCTTAGATCCGTCGAGATCTTGAGGCGTCTCAACGTGCTTTCGCTGCTTACTCCAAAGAGCTTGGTGTAGTCAGCTGGGGCGACCCTGACTTCGGTGGTGACAGCCGCTTCATCAATTTGGGCCATGGCCATATACTGGAAATGGAAGCAACAGCAGGCAGGGTAGAAAGGTCATTGCCTGGCAACATGAACCTACCACCAAATAGAATTGTTTAGCTTTTGTATCTTTGTTGCTGCCCTCTTGCTTTGTGGGGAACCATGCGATTGGTGTGATACTTTTGATGGAAGGAATATCTCAGACAGGCTATCTTCACGGCCGGTGCCTTCAGAATTGGAGCACCGAGATTTCACTTTTTCATGTGCTTCTATAGATGTTCATTAAAGATGGATGGAATGGAAAAAGGTAATTTCGTTTTTCCCCAAAAAGGAGGTCAAACAGTCATATAGATGACTTTGAACACTGTTCGTTGGGAGACTTGTGGGCTATATACGGCTATGTAGACTGTAGACTAAGTACTTAAAGGAAGTATTGTTGTCTAAAACTGATGCATCAGACCAGGTGGTTCTTTTTGACATGTAAACCATGCGAGGATTGGAAGAAAAGACATCATCTTCATTGTCCAAGTCTCCCCTGTCTTTGAACAAAATGACCGGGCTCACAGTGATGCACCCCCACAAAAAAAACAACTTCTAGCTTCAAAATCAGGGAGCAGATTTCAAGGTTCTGTGGCTTGGGTCATAGCTAGACTTTAAACGCCAGAAATATTTCTACCTTTGACCCGAATCTACTAGCCTTGACGATATGGTCCATTCCGTATTCAATTTGATGAATTCCTTTTTCCAAGCTACAGTGTCACAGCTTCTCTTCTTATCAGAATCTCATTAAAAAAGCGCCAACTTCAAATCATCCAACTTGGTTGAGAGGTGCCTTTGCTGCCTTGCTAGACAGTGGCACCGTGCTCTGCTGGGGTCATCATGACTTGGGTGGTCATCTCTCCGATGAAACTCGAGAGTTGTTGGTCCAACAACAACGACTACATCGCCTCGTTGCCAGCAACGGAGCTTTTGTCGCGCTTGGGGAGACTGACTTGGTGTCCTGGGGGAACCACTTTGGAGGCGAATCGGGCAAATGCTGACGGGGGTTGACAGTGGCAGGGGGCGATGTATGAGGGAAGTTGATCTTAAGGTACATATCAGATTCAGATTTCAAGCCAACCACGTGCCCTACTCAATTTTTGTAGTGCAGGTGCTGATCTTGATGCTTGTGCTTCCCTAAGCAAAGTTGAAGACCTACAAGGTGGGCCAAGTGGTGGGCCAACTCTGATGGTCTTGGGAATTTGCGACACTTCTCCCAGTTTCAAACTGGGAGTCTTGATTGAGGGAGTCGTCTTGATAATCCAACAATTCAAATTTCGCAGATGTTTGAAGTGGCAAATCTCCCCCGATTTTGAACAAGGTGGATTGGGAGGGATGTCTAAGAACCGTGAACTTGTTTTCCTTAGAGCAAGAGATATTAGGGATTATTGATTCTCATACAGTAAGGGAAATGCTTCACGGTTGGATCTTTGGCAGTTGTTTTGGTTGCTGTCAGGGATGTCTTAAGGTGCCAAGTGCTTTCGGAACCAAGAACACTGACAATGAGTGTGAATGTCTGATGTTGTGGTGTTGGGGTGCTGTAGATATTCTTTGAAATCAAACGTGCTATCTGGCATCTATGTTGGTTATTTTTGTTGAAAGCTTTGACTCGGAGCTTTGATCCAAGGACAGCGAGTTGATTTGAGACTGTTAATTTGACCAAAAAAAGTCGTTTTTTGCATTTTCACAAGAATGGATGGGTCCCCATCCTGAAAATGTTAAACGTGGAAAAAAAAAGTCGTGAAATCCCCCCCAAAAACATGACACCCTTTGTTGCACCTAAAACGATCTTTCCCAAGCATGACGGAAGGTAGTGCCAGTAGCTTCATGGCTTTGAGCTCTGATGGAGCATTGATCACCTGGGGTCGTGGGATCCGAAATGGTTTCGTGGATCACGAGCATCTCAGAGATGAATGGATCCCTGAGGATGAAGATCTGGAAGTGCCAAACATTGATGGAGTGGAAAACCATGATGATGTGAAAGAGACTCTGGATGCAACAAAGGGTCTTAAAAAAGACTTGGCTGAAGCCAAGTCCTTTTAAAAACGCAGTTTTCGGCACAGGATCATGTTCAGAAAAGCCTGAACTCATGTTTTTTTTTCTCGGTCTTTTGATAGACCTTCAGAAGGTTCAAAATTGTGGTTGTGTATGTCTAGTTAGTTGGAAGTTTGATATTGAAACTGTGAATGAACTATTGGTTGCCCTTCATGGTCAAAATCCGCTTCCTCGAACCGCTCTGAAGTTGGGGTGGCTGGGGTTCTGGGGCGACTCAGAAAAGTCTGAGCTATCTGCCGTAGAACCACGTCTTTGAAGCAGCAAAAAGGGTTTGGAGCATAACTTGAAGGAGGAGATGATGGATGGATGATTGACAGACAATCTACTGCAAAGAGTGTTGTTAAGATATGTTAAAATGAGAATTGCATCAGTTACCCGACTGGGAACTAACATATCCCCTTTAAAGGAAGCTGGGTCCTGATGATTTTCCTTTTCCATAGGTGGGATATGTTAGTTCCCTGAAGGGTACTTGTCCCAGGTCGATAGCAGTCTCAGTGACTATGTCACCAAGCTGGGAGGGGAGGAGGCGTGGAGGTGATGGCTTCATGGGATGGAAATTTTTGTACAATAACTATGTATATCTATCTATATACACTATGATTTTATATAGATCAGGATTTTTGTTTTTTCACATTTAAAAGTTTTTTCTGAAACAATCAACCTGGTGGTAGGAGGCTAAAGGTTCATAATCTCAGATTGCGTGGCTAATACACAGCTTTGCAGGTGCTGCTGTCTTCAGTTTCTTTGGAGACACGTCAAGCTATTGAAGACCAGGTGGATGGGGGGAACAAACAGAGGCGGCAAATTTTCAAACTCGGCTCAATTTGATGAGCTCTTGAAGGCAAAAATGTCCACATTGGGCCAGAAACTTCGGTTCTTCAGCCCATTTACTTCGATGTTGAGAAAGTGCAAAGGAAGTGGCTTTGACAAAGTTCGTTGGCGAGGGTTGTGAAGTCTTTAGTGGTCTCAGTATCCCGAGACTGAGAAGTGCATTGTCCAAACTCGTGCTCCCAGAGGGCCTAGCATGTGATTGGTAAACAGCCCGTGCATCCCCATAGTGTGTACATGTCTTCAACTACCCTGTGATGGTGCTGGAAACTGCCATCAACAATTTAGAAAGAAATTCTGGAAGAAACTTGTTTTTCCCCTCTGGAAAACTTAATTTTAACAATAGAAATCTCTCCCTTTCAATCAGAAATCACCAGCTTGATGTGCTAAGTTTAGCCACCAGCCACCAGGTAGCTCAACTCTATGGAGATCCACATGACTTGTGGCGAAGGTTTCGTTGGAAAAAGCTCCGTCACAAGTCCGCCCTGACGTTTTTTCGGAGTCACGTTGGTTCGAAATTTATACAAATATTTTTTTCCCAAGAAAGGTCCAACTGAAACTGGATATATATCGGATATATAGACTTTCAGGTTTGTGGTAAGAGTCAGCGGCACGAAGGTTTTAGATTTTTCCATGCTATTGGAGAGAGGTGCAATTTTCCGAGCCTTGATCTTAGGCCAATTTTTTCAAATCGATCTCAGCATCCACCGTTTGGTTTCATGGAATCTGCCGTAGGCTACACTCAGTTCTGGGGCCAGTCAGTGGCTCGGAGGAGGACCTCCATCGATTGAGGCATGGTGCTGTTTTCATTGTTTAAAATATATTTCAATCTTTTTCATCTTTCATTTATTTGATATTTGGATGTACCAAAACTTATGGCAAAACTATGGAAACGAGATGAACTGATTTTTGTAAGACCTCTGATTTGCTTCCTACATGTGGTTCCATCAAATTTCCCCTGGGTTTGCTATCCGAATCAAAGATACATTGTAGGCACTTTTTTGTTGGATGGGGAGCTTACAGCGTAAGTTTAATCTCGTCAGACTTGGGTGATATTCAAGCGTGCTCCGTTTAGGGTTGAATGATATCACCAGGTAAACCGGAGTCTCTCCGTGATTTTGGGTTGTATGAGAAGATGGAAGTATCAGAGGTGAATGAACGACAGACTGCGATGTTAGTAAAGGTGGAGTATGGTGTAGTAACTCACAGTGATGCGCAAGCATCGTTCTATTTCCCGACCGGGAAAAGCATGTGACAATGCAATACAATGTAACAATATCCAAAATTTCCGTTCGTTGGAAAGACAGTTCTAGGGACGAAACTCCTGTACGCGAACTCCTCTACAAATCAAAGTAAGTGCATAAACATGGATAACATCTCACGTTTTGCAAACGCGGTTTCATCACTACCGTTAGTAGATGAACAACTGACGAGGCAAGCCATGAAGGATGGACAGGTCCCATCCTCGGCGAATGGGGGACGGGTTGCACCAAAAACAGGAAGATTCATGAACATTTAGCAGATCAACCAATTGTTGGTTGGGGATTTGGGTTGATGGTGCATTATTCCATTTTTAAGCAGATGCCGAAGTGCCATCCAGTCAGATTTCCTCGAATTTTCCATCCAGTTGAGATTCGGATTGGATACGCGGATACGCAAGCGGCGAAATTCCCCAAGCACGTTCAGTTTGGATAAGTGTAAACCGTTATGTTTGTACAGGAAACGACCGTGTACCTGGACAGATATATGTCACTACGCTGGGCTACGAGAGAAAGGGATAAACGGGATAAACTTGCAACACCTGAAAACTAGCCTGGTGTTACTTGGAAATGCTGGAGTTTTTAAAAGGAGCTATCCATTGAAATGAGAGTTCACAACAAGAGGTGCTGAGATTGGTCATCCAACATTAGCTTCCAGCAGTTGAAGGATTGCCAATCATTGGGCTCAAAAGGGGTCAAGAGATGCTGCGGATGTTAACCAAAGAAATGATATGGATGAATGGCAAATATTGTTTGCGATCTAATTGGAAGATTCGCTATTGCCTTGCTTGTAGCCACGAATCTTGAATTGGGTCTTGCTTGTGAGACCTGCTGTTCAGGCACGAGGTCACTTTTGTGAAATCACGAAGAGCTTTCTCCACAACTCTTGATCGACACACGTTCATGGCTATGCGGCTATGCCGATTTTCTAAGAAAATGTTAGAGACAAAAATGCGCTCCACGTCAAACTCAGCAGTCACGCACGCAACAGAATCTGACAAGAATCAAGAAATTCTTCAACACCAATCCATCTAAGTTGCTTCGAATGGCCATGGCCACCTCCTGTGGTGGCTTAGGGGGTATCTTCGAGCGCTATGCTCATGTGCAGCCTGAGTCTCCTGCCGTGTTGGATCCTGAAGGGCAGTGGAGCTATCAGGATTCGGAAGATCAGCTCTTGGGGGTCTCTCCTGATGCCAGTTTTGGAGGGTTCACTTTTCATACCTCATCAATGTTCAAGAACCATCAAGAACTCTTGTGTTCGGTTTGGTGACTTTGATACACAAGTACAAGCAACATCAGTTTTGTGATAGCTTTCCACCTCTCAAATTGTGATAATTAAACAGTTCTCATCTTCTTATTGAACCTGCGGTTTTCGCCAGGAGCTTTGGCACTTCTCTGGTCGACTTGCCCAGTATTTCAAGAAGTTGGGTCTGGCGCCTGGAGATGTGTCCACTGGGATGGCCCCAAGGCCAATAGCTGTGACTTGGTATGTTCATCATCGATTGTCCGTCATCGCCCGTCAAGTTGTCGTTGTCGTTGTCACGATCGTTTGTTGGTTCGTTGCTTCGTTGCTTCCTTGGTTTGTTGGTTCGTTGGTTAGTTGGTTCGTCGGTTTGCTGGCTTGCTGGTTTGTTGTTGCTGGTTTGCTGGTTTGTTGTTGCTGGTTTGTGGTTTGTGGTTGTTGGTTTGTTGGTTTGTCGGTTTGCTGGCTTGCTGGCTTGTTGTTGCTGGTTTGCTGGTTTGTTGTTGTTTCTGGTTTGTGGTTTGTGGTCGTTGGTTTGTTGGTTTGTCGGTTTGTCGGTTTGTTCGTATGTGGGTTTGTCGGGTTGTGGTTGTTGTGGTTGTTGTGGTGGTTGTGGTTGTGGTTGTGGTTGTGGTTGTGGTTGTGGTTGTGGTT
>DF240339.1:0-33349 GCA_000507305.1 Breviolum minutum Mf 1.05b.01 | reverse complement strand
TTGTTGTGGTCGTCGTCGTCCTCATCGCCGTCGTCGCTTCTAGGATTTGGATTTCATTCCAGAGGTCTCGAGGGGAGAGGATGATAATATTTCAATGCCTCTGCAACGTTGCAGAAACATCAAAATCACTATTGAGCTTTGCAGCATGTTTCATGCTGGTTTACGTGTGCGTGTTGTCAAACTCCCGGTCCCTGTGTATTCACATCATTTTTATCAGTTTCATATCTCACGGCTTCTGCAGCTTCCAATTTTGGATGGCAAGGTTTTCCTGCCTCCTGGCCGAGTTTGGTATTCTGCCTGCGTGGCGGCTTGGCGTTTGGGCATCCCGGTGCTACCACTGGAGGAGAATTTCACTCGCCCGGAGCACGAGAGGCGTACACACCTTCACAGACAGTTTCAATTCTGTTCAAGGGTGATGATGATGATGATGATGATGATGATGATGATGATGATGATGATGATGATGATGATGATGATATTGGCTACACAATCATACATTGGTCATACATGCTTCAACACCTCTTCCCTCATTTCGCCAGGCGCGCCTCCCGCGCCTTTGCAGAACTACGGCCTCAGGCTGTGGTGTCCTCGGATGTGGTACCACCGTGGCTTGGTTTCAGAATGCAGCACACGAATCCTTGACATTTTGTTTCTGACTAATTTTTTGTTGACTTATGAGATGTTGCAAAGAAGTCTTTCTGTTTCTGTGTGAGGGGGACGCTTTTTGGAGCTGGGCGTGGGGCGATTCTTCGCTTTCTTTTTCCAGCGGGGGAAGTGAAATTGCAATGTTTTTCGCCAAAATATCCTCAGGGTCTAAAGTCTTATGCGTCATTTTTGCCAGTTCTTTGATTGCCATGGGGCCATGAGCATTTGGCCCTCATGATTTTTCAACAACGAGGTCAGATGAGATTGAGATCGCAGTGGATTGCGTTTGCATCTCCTTAAACCAGCTCAAAGAGATCTTGAGCAGCTTCAATGGTGACAGCCCAATGGAATACATAAGCCCTGGCCCAGATACAGTGTTGTGCTACGTCTATACTGGTGGCCTAGCAGCAAAGTGGCCTTAAGTGACCTTTAGGCATTCATGGCGACTTGTTGCTTTGCTCAGGTGGCACCACGCGTCACAGCAAGTGCGTGGCCGTTACTCATGGGATGCTTGGCAGTGTTTTCAAACATTGCTTCTCATTTGATTGATAGGTTTCCACTGTTCTTGTCCTTCTTGTTGCTGCTGTTTCTGTTTCTGTTTCTGCTGTTGTTGTTGTTGTTGTTGTTGTTGTTGTCGTTGTTCTCGTTGTTCTCGTTGTTGTCGTAGTCGGCGGCGGCGGCGTTGTTAGTTCTTGGTACAACATGTTTCTCTTCATCTAAGATATGTCGGTTACAGTACATGCTTGGAAGATTCATCATCCACTGCTCCAAATATCTTGTCATGAACGATGATGCTTTTCACCATCTTCATCCTCCAATTGGCGGGCTATTAGCAATTAGCAACCCTGTCCTACTGAGTCGTCTCGAGGTCGGTGAAGTATTGAATGATGTACATAATGATGTACTACAATATACTATTATATTATATAATTATGTAAATATGATACATGTGTAAGATGCATTTTTACACATGCATACAAACATCTTCCACGTAGATAGTTGAACATTAGGGGGTAATTTCATAGTTCCGTGCACAACACTCAACCAACAACACTGGCAGCTCGTTGACTCAAACCGGAAAATCCGGTACGGATTCCAGTCAGGATGGCACTCTGGGAGGTGGAGAATTATGCCATTGCATTGCAAGGTCTTGCCAGCAGCAAGGACCGCATGTCACTGGGCATGACCTTGGCGATATGAAATCCCCAACCCGTTGCTCTGAGTTCTGCAAGGTCTGCAGGTGTTTCTTGTTGGGGATTTCTTCCCAAAGAATTTTGGCAATTTTTGAAGCATACTATCATATTCGTTGATCCACTTTTATGTGTCTGTGTGTGTATATACATGTAAATATCTATATATGATATAATATATACATGTACATTAATACATAAATATATATATATAGATTTATTTATTTATTGATGTATTCATTTATTTATTTACATACATGTTGCATATACAGATTCTTTTTACATGGTCATATAACAGTACATATACAGCACCCCTCAACCCCCAAAACGTCGACTTTTTGTTTGGGGGAGCATAGGTGTGTGCAAAGATGTATAAATGTATGTGTGTATCAATCTCTCTCTCTCTCTATATATATATATATATACTATATAGATTACATATATACACGCACATCCCACAACCCATAAAATATCTGTACAAACCCGCTACGGGGAAACTAAGGTTGCAATATTCCGGCCCCTACTGGGGTGCAGCTGTCTTTGGGCAGATGGACTTGGCCTTAGCCTTTGGCGCTTGCAATGTCATCTGCTACGCAGGGCAACCTGAGGACATTGCTTCCGCTTGTTCCCGCAGCTTGGTGTTATGAGGCTATGTTTATGCTGAGGATTTAGGACTGGGATGATGAAATAGCACCAGGATCTCGATCTTATCTAAGTTTTTTCACCTTTTTTCCATTGAGGCTATGACATCAGCATCCTGGGCATCGTCCCCTCGCAGCTGCGTGGTGCTTTTCCTGCTGGGCCCAAGGGTGGCTTCCCGAAGGCCTTAAGGATGCTGGTAACCTGGGCAGAACGTACGCCACCCAAATTAGCAAAGGAATGGCGCCAAGAACCTTGGGCCAACCTTGCTGTAAAGCTGATGGAGTTTGGGGGGGTTTGTTGGGTTGACAAAGTCATGGAGGATTCTATAAAAAAGGGAGGATGATAAGGACAAAGGATAATTTCTTGGAGTGGGAAATCCTTTGAAATTAGATCTCTGGCTTCCACTACCAACTGAGGTTTCGGGGGGTTGTTTGAATTTGTGAAGGGCTACTCACTTAATTTTGCGCGACGATGAGGTGAGCATGACCATTTTTGACAAGGACTTGTGCAGCTAGGAATACCCCCATCAATTGCAGTCTCCTGAATGGGGCGCAAGTGTCAATAGGTGCGACGTACAGAAAGCTTCCCAGCAACACCGCTCGTAATATTTGTGACATCCAGTCGGGATAGAGGAAAGGATGTCATCTCAGATTCTTCATTTCACAATGGTGAATACACAGCGAAAAGCATCCGCTTTGAGCCTTATGCATTTTTATTGTAGGAAACTGTCATGTCGACATGATAGAAGGGTTATTTTGTAGCAAGAATCGAACGGAAGGATCATCCCTGTGCCTCCAGTATGGGTGTGTCTCCAGAAGTTCTGTGGAATTGGGTCCTTTTGCGGAAGCTTTTTTCAATGTTAAGAACTAACCAACCAAAACAGAATAGAGCGCGATATTCTATCTCTGGAGCTTACATATCAGACATATCATGGGATGTATATTTTTTTTAAAAGGGATCTTTAAAACTACTAGTAGGAGCGTTTGAGAGGATTCAAGGTTTCTATGGTCGCAGCATATCATGTTGTCAGTGAATCCCCAAGGAACTTCCCGTGGTGGAGTTGCTGATCGCCAGTGACTTTGATGCCATTTTTTTCTGACCAGGGAGTGATTGGGAGAATGGCTTGGCCTTGGCCTCGTGTTCGTAGGAAACTGTCTTCTCTTGAGACATACGTCATATTCTAGACTACAACAACAGATCTCAGCTTGAGTAACATTAATCTCCCCTGAAGGACTAGAAGCACTTCTCCAAAGAAAAGTCACACGTCCGTCTTCACATGAGTATGATATCAGACGAAGGTGTTTGACAAAAGCAATCTTCTATTTTCATCTTTTTTCAGGAGGCTGATGAATGATGACCCATGGCTACATAACTATATGAACATCTATCCAAATTTAGATTTATCTAACCCCCAACTGAGCACCTTTTGTTTCACCAAGGTGAGTATTGGCTGTCCTTCCATTCAGATTGCAGCAGTTGGATGGAGGATGGTACTGAACGCCATGTGCTTCGACCCTTACCTTCCTTGGATTTTAAGGTGTTGAAGGAGGATGGTTTGGAAGCTGAACCGGGTGAATGTGGCGAGCTCTACTTGAGTTTCTTCCCCTGTACTTTTAACAGCATTTTCGTTGCCTTTTTTTTTACTTCAAAAGTTTGAAGGGAAGGATGGATAAGAGTTTGAACCAGCTAGAAGTATCTGTGATTCCGACCGGCAATCTGGTTTGCGACCAAGAAGTTCCTGTAACTCAAAGAAAGGGAGGTGGCAGAAATTATGGCCTCAGGATCTTATGGTGATTTGGGGTAAAGACTTTGAAACCTGCGATAGGCCGAAGAATACTAGTGTTTGGTTGGGTTCACCCAAGAGATGATGAGACATGGATAGGGACTGTAACATATCAACAAGGTTTTGGGAGCATTTTTGTGTACTCAATTTCTAGTTGGGATTTTAACATCCTGAAAAACTCAGCAACGGATCCAGGTGGCAGCACGGTCTTTGCTGGCTACGTAGATAATACGGGGAGTATCTCCAAGAGCTTCTTTCGGGAGCTGAATGGGAAGAGTTACTTTCAAACTCGTGATCGCTTGAAGCGGACTCCTGCCACTTATGGTGGCTATGTGTGACTTGGTGGCTTTAGGGAGTTTTGTTATCTCCTTTTTGTTTGGATCTTTTGAGACAGATTGCTCAGCCTTCGACCACCAGCATCCTCCTTCTCCTCCTCCTCCTTCTCCTCCTCATCGTCATGATGATGATCAATGATCATGATCATGATCATCATCATGATCATCATCATCATCATCATCATCATCATCATCATCATCATCATCATCATCATCACCATCATCATCATCATCATCATCATCAAACAAGTCCTCACCCTTCTCTTGCACAACTCGACCCATTCATACAGGTACATGGGACGTTCGGATTCCTTGGTGAAGGTGGGTGGTGCTTGGAGAGATCTCGATGCGTTTGAAGCTATGGTAACAGAGATCCCAGGCATTGCACAATGTGCCATTCTTGCAGATGGCAACGAACTCGTGGCGTATTTGGAACTGGAGAAGTTGCGGCAAGAAGATGGGACACCGAAACATGGCCCACCACTCAAGAGGATTCAGGACTGCTGAAGAAAGATGTGATGTGGTTGAAAAAAGAGCTTGGTAGCGGTTCTTGAGCTCTTGAGACTAGAGTCAAGTATGAGATTACTTTTCTGCGCATTCTTTGATTGTTCCACAAACTTGAATCCAACATATGAAGCCTTCCAAACCCCGAAGTGTCAAGGAACAGTGATCCGGATTCACAATAACCTTCATTTCAGCATTGAAAGACGCCATAATAGGTTTTGTGTTTGTGTCATTACGTCCTGGAAACTCACATGTGAGATGTGGCATGAGGGATGCTGTTTTCGATTCCTGATCAGGACCTAGCCCTGCAACGTCTGGCAGCTTTAGGTGTTTCGCAGCTCAGGTTGTGGTCCTCTTTACCACTGAATCCTGCTACGGCCAAGGTGTTGTGGCTCTGTAGAGTGGGGTACAGTCTAGTTACTGTATATCAAACATGCTCATCATCTTGAGTGTTGGTTGGTGAGATCCGTTGAGAGATTGAAATTTTGCTCGAGACTTGTTGGTGGACACCCAGTTGACATCCCAGGCCTTCCATTTGAACTTCACTCATTGAGTCTTTTCCCCTCGATTCTTGAAGCAAAACCTCCATGGGCCCTCCAAATACAAATATGAATCTCTCCCAAAGTGAGATGCTTTTGAGGGTGCATACACTTGATGGTTCAAGAATCCTAAAGAGTAATTGAACTGCTTGAGTATGTTTATTCAATTATTCTACAGGTGTTTTTATATGGTTTGATTAATTATAATAATTCCAAGCTGGTCATATCTGATATCATCAACAGTGCCTCCCAAGTTGATGTCGCATCCAGGTGAACCGTCAAGGTCTTGTGGCGGACATTGCTGCACGCAAGCGTCGAGAAGTAACGTGGAACGCTCAGCTACACATGGTGCAGAGAAAAATGCTGAAAGGTGACTTGGAAAACATGAGAATTCGTGCAGTTTTTGTTTTGAGGGTAAACTTTGTTGATATATTTGCATGTGTTAAATTCACTTGCATCGTTTTGTTTGGTTTAGATTTCACATTTTGAAGGATGTTTGTTTTTTGCTTCCCTCAACAGAAAATACGAATTTTCACCTTGTGCGTCCTGGACATGTTCATCCACATTTCGGGTCGTGTTTTTGTTGGGCGGATTTTTCCCATAGGCTATGGGGCCTGGCACATGTTTGTGGTGGTGTTGGCACTGGCCTCTGGGCGATTCCATGGAGATTGGAAGATGATCTTCTTGAGGTTCTTGAAGCTGCCATTTTTATGGACTCTTGGACGGTCCAATTGGCAGAAAGAAGCCCCCAATTGAGCAATGAAAAGCCAGTTGTTCCTGGTTGTTTTTGGGGCTTTGTAGGGGGTTATACTGCCCAGTGAAAAATGGGGATTATTTCATAAACCATTATAAGGATGCCTATGAAAGAACCAGTTTAATGGAATGTAAAAAGTTGGAAAAATCGCTGCTCAATTCTTGAAACCTCCTGAAAAGCTCCACCAAATGAACTGACCGAAACCTGATCCGATAGAGAATATTCGATGATTCCAAAACAATAGTTTTTATTACTGGTTATTCTGTGAGTTGGTGAGGTGTATATTTAGATGGCTTGAAATCCACCTCTTTAAACTTCTATATTTCTACTCCATGCAACGGGTTGGCTCCCCCCTCGCGGCACATGTCACATGACTCTGCAGAAATAACCCTCCACATCGTCAGGGACTCCATGCGCAGGTTCTTCCACCTGTAGGTTTCAGTTACTAATGAGGGGAAGCAGATGTTTAAACAAAGCTGTGACACCTTTCATCAAGTTACCCCCGCCAGGAAAGCAGGTCTTAGAAAGGGATTGTTGACCGCCATTGTGCCTCAAGAATGCCTTATTAAGGCCCTATTTCCTATGGGGGGTACACTTAGATCCCAGGATACATTTGTGTGATCATGGCTACCTCATTGCTGATCTCATGCTGTGAGCAACTGTAAGACATGAACATCACTCAAAATGTCGTCATTTTGGGCTGGTGAAATATCACATGCACCCAGATACTACTCCGTGGTGGACCATTTCAGGTCGGCCTTTCTCTATGTATGGCATCGCTTGGGGCAACGTCGCCATCGTTGGGTGGTTTACAATTTGCCCGTGGGGCCACCAGATCTCTTCCTTCTGATAGCACTCCTGTGTCCCAATGCCGTCTTGCGGCCATTGCTTCTCTTGTCTTTTGCGACCATATCCTACCTGCGAGACCGTGTCACGGTGGAGAGTAGATATCAAGATGTCCTGCGGGTTAGGGAAACGGCATGTTTAGCTGATTTCGTTGTGCTTCAGGGAACTTAAAGATGAATGACTTATGAACTGTTTAATGTTGAATCACGACCATCAGGACAATGGGTGTGATCACACTGTGTTGAACTGGGTGTGGGCGCTGATGTCAACAGGAAGACTCCAATGATTACCCGACATGACCCAATGGTTTCACCCATCCTCACTGGACTGGTGGGTGATGCTTTCCGGATGGTATATCAAGCTATTTCCAGCCCCGACACACCATACTAGACTCTGACAAGGGAGTTTCCCGCATTTGAGCATCGGGTGTGCAAGGTTGAACACAAGTGTCCAAAAAAGGCCTCGACACCAAATTTTTCTTGGGGAGCCCTGGATTTACCCCGAGCTTGGTGGGGTGGCATGGCCATCTTTGGACTTAGGTGATGTCATTTCAGCTTCAGGTTTTATGTCATTATGTCTTGCAGGCCTCCGGCCGCAGCTTCGTACATCGCAACTGGCCATTGTCTTGGGAATCTTGAGCAGATATGTGCTATTTCTGCCAAGCAGATTGAACTTCTTCTTGGGTTTGTCCCTTGCCCGAAATCATCAAAAGAAAGCACAATTTCCCCATCCAGCCACTGAAAACTCACCGGATAGGAGGGAGAAGTTTCTTTGGTTTGTATTTCGGTCAAATGTGTGGACCATTTTATCCATGCCGTGCAGTCAGGGCAAACGATATTGCCAGACCTCCCATATTAATCTCACATAGTGGCCCGGTAGTTGATAAGGGGGAACCCTCTAAAAATTGGCTACCTGGTAGGTCTTATCTTTAAGGTTGGTAGGTTGTTACCAGACGGCTAAACCGTACCTAAATGCTAAACTTGTACAAAAAACATCATGAGTCACATCAATTTTTTTGCCCCGGTACCTTGAGTGAGAGTCACCCAGGCCATTGGCGTATGTCTTCAGTTTTCCCAAGTGGTACCGTGATGAGTTCATTTCCCGCTCCACCTGGGGGAATTCGTATTTGCGTCGATGGATTCTTCGTGCTTGTCCAATCTTGCAGAAACCTCAGTTCGATGCCAGCTTGTGCTTCAAGAAGAATGAAGTGGCATATGATTGGGGATCTGAAGCAAGATGGGTGAATGTTTGTATGAACACGAAACTGGGACTGTGAAGCTGTTAAGCTTGGGATTTTTTGTTGTTTCTTGAAGAAACGAAGGTTTCTGTTGCAGAACATCCGGAAAGATAATCCTTGGTTGAACAATCCTTCCGTGACCATCACAGGAATTGATGATTGTCAGAAGTCCCCAAGCTTTTGTGTTGTCTGAAATGGAGTACATCAATCACCCAAAAAGTGCTCAGAATGATGTCTACTTCCATCCTTCACATGTTTGGATGTTCCGAAAAAGGGCTGAGAGCTGAGGAGAGAAAATGGCAACTTGTCACTCTTGAGCTTTTGGGAATCTGTCCGTCCCGTCATCATTCCTGGTGGTCCTGACCCGTCCGACTTGGCTCCTGCCACGAGCGCGGCTTCGGAGGATGGATTGACGCAGGCGGTCACTCTGCTGGTGGCGCGAGTGGGTGGAGAACCACCGTTGCTGTCATTGGATTCCTTGCTTCTAGGCAGAAGTTGATTTGGTAGTGAAGGCAGTTGCAAGATACATCTTTTTCGGTTTGAGGGCTGGTCATTCCGATAACAATCCGGTACCCTTTAGATCCCCTTAGTAGTTAAATCAATTGAAAGAACAGTGGCTTGCAGCAGCGGACTCTCAACTCGCATTTGGGGCTGTTCGTCTCAGCTGGATGGACGTTTTTGAAGCATTCCCTTAGACAGAAAGTGTTCAGCAAGTGAAAAAATCCTGACAACGAGGTGAGAGAAACACTGTAGTAGTTTTAGAAAAGAGAAGTAAAACCATGGTAATCAACAAAAATGGGCAGTACAAGTACTCCCATACTCCCATGAAAAAAAAAACACGTGGGATTTCGATGGGTTTCTAGAGAAGCTGGGTCCCGAAACCTTTCAGGCAAGCGATTCGATTGGCTGAGTTGCTCCGCCACGAGTTGGGTCTGGTGATTTCCCCAAGAGAGATCCTGGGCAGTCCTGACGAAGCTGCCTTGGTACAAGGTTTACAGGCTCAAGGTCAACAGGAGAGGATGAAATGGGAGTGTGGATGGTCCAGTTGAAAATAGAAATTGTGACCTAAAACTATGTTTTTTGTACAGTGGTTCTTCATGGATCAACTTAGTCATGTAGTTTTCTTGCATTAACGGACAGTGGTACCGTACCCGAAAGAAAACCAAAACTTTAGGGCAGTTTAACTCTTTCAACGAGTTCCTTTTTACAAGAATGAACAGCATCCCCCCTTCACAGAGTTTACATTGTGACATATCCACCAGCAGCCCTGGATATGTTGGATATGTGATGGTACAGCGACAAATGCAATGACCTTGGCACAACAAAGATATGACAGATCTTTCCTCATTCTACTGATCTGATTGCCAGTTTGTTCGGATGGCAGCACTTGGAGTTTGGATGAACTTAGATGTGTCTACTGTGACAACTATATCACAACAGCAGGAATCCTGAGGATGCCTTCTAATTTTTCACCAAACTGACTCGTGTTCTTGGATTCCATGGAGAAATTAAGATGTGCAAATGAAGGCTGCCTTCTTTAGATGCTTCAGCCAACTGGGGTTCCTTGCCCATGCACAGCTGTGTGAGGAGCAAGATGAAATTGAGCTTCCTGATGAAGAGGGTGCTTACAGGCTTTACCTGATGGAGTGGGGCAAGTCACCAGTGGTTTCTTGGGTCAATGACACGAGTTTCGCTGAGATGGATGGAATCCATAAAACCTTGAAATTCAACTTCAAATCCATTGGGCTTTGCAAAATGCCAGTCATCCCACAAGGAAGGTTTGCTAGGGGACTATCCCAACTTTTCCTGATCCAACTGTGAGAGCATAGAGTCTACGAATCTTATCATCCGGGTGAAATTGGGGTGATCTTGGACCTCTTGTAGCATTGAATTTTTGGCTTTAATAGAGTGATACGGTCACCATGATTCACTCAAAAGGTCAGGTTGCAACAGAAAAACTATCAGCCCACCACTGGTAGTTGCACATTTGGGGACGCTCAAAAATGCCAAGGGTTATTTTTGCGAAGCCCCCTCGCAACCAAGCTCCTCCCACTTCCCCAGGATTGGTATGTCCGCTACGGTGGTTTAGAGCACCTCAACTTGGAGGCCTTGCAACGTGCGTGCGATCGGTTGGTGCAACGGCACTCGGCCTTGCGAACGACGTGCAGTCCTGATGCGGCTATGAGAGAAGCCATGGACCGAGCAGCTGCAATGTGGCAACTGAAACATGGCAGTTATGAGGGGGGGTTAGCTGGGGCTGGTTGGGTGGGTTTGGCAATTGTATGCAATTGTGGGCCTTTGTTTGATAATTGAGTTGTTTTTGTTTTTGCTTTTTTTAAAACTGATCATGGAAGTGTTAGTGTTCAAAATCTGAGACTGCGCAGCGATGCAGAGCTGGGTGGTTCGCCGGGTGTTTATTGTTGTGTCACAATGAATTAAGGAAAGATACTGTACATCTTATTATCTTGATAATACTGAACATGTTTGTATAAACATCAATATAAAAATACATATATATATATATATACATATATATACACAGTATATAGACATAATCTAAAATACCAGCATCTTGCAAAAGGCTTTACAACAAAAACACGGCTAAAAAACTTGCCAGTAAAGAATTTTTACATACCATCATTCACCCTCCGTCCAAATTTGTGGCGCTTGCCTTGAGGATCTGCTCAGCATTTGGGTCGTCCATCAATCCTGGATTGATGGATGTGGCAGGAAAAGTGGCTCAACGGGCCCTGCTGGCAGCATGGCCACGCACCCTGTTGAATAAGGAGGCACAGGTGCCTTCGTCAGAAACAAAAAACATGGTAGTTGAAGGCTGGATTTCCAGCCCCTTTTGTTTGAATAATGACGGTTTTGTGAGAAGTAAAGGTGGTTGGGAACACGATTCCAGCTGTCCAAGTAGGAGCATTTTGTTTGGATTATTACACCTTCCACTCAACCTCCAAAAGACTAGACAATCAAAACGGGGCAATTGTGGTTCCAGTTGGGTGCCCTAGCAAAAAAAAACAAGCTAAAAGCTTGGGTTTGACTTTGCCCTGGCACCACAATTTTCCAACCGATATTGGGTGTTTTCATTGCGGGGCTTAGGTGCAGATTCTGTTGCCTCCTGGTGATGTGGTGAAGGATCCGGCAGAGAAGCTCTCCGATGATGACTACATGTTCAGGCACGCAGCCGAGTTACGCAACAATTCTCGTTGCTCTGCCAGTTTTCAGTTTGAGGCCAGATGGCACAAGACAGTTACACAACTTTGGTCACCCCCAAACTTGGTGAAGTTGGAGTTTGGTCTCTTTCTCTTTGACACTTTTCATTCCAGTCAAGTGGATCCTCATCATTTCCTCTTTTGGATTGACAAATTTTATATCTTGACGACGTCATAGCTACGGCAGGTAGTAGACTCCACTCCGGTCATCAAGAAGACTCTTTGCAGTCAAACTGTAAGCACTACACTCATTGCAATATCAACTGGTGAGCCGGATTGTCCTTCTGCTGGCTGGAGAATCTAAGGTTGCCCTTTTCACATCTTTGTCTTTCCTCTTGTGAGATCTGGTATAGTTCTGCCTTCCGGGCAACCACTAGCAGAAGCTGTCAGACAGCTTGCACCTTCAGATGTATCTCAACCTTGAAGGGGAGGGGTGTAGTTTCCGCAATATCCCGTGGAGATGAGCTTTTTTTCTCTCCTGCAGCAATTCATATTCATCTTTATCATCTTCATGTTCATCATGTACATCTACGCCAAGATTTATGCTTTCTATGGATATTTGTTAGTTGTCATGACAGGACAGTACTGTACAGCAATTTGGCGTCCAGGTGGCTGGGTTGACCTCATCAAAACTCTGATTGCCTTCAAAAGGGTGTAGAATGATGCAGAATGAAAACTAACAGCTCGCACCTGAAAATGGATGCTTGGAATACTAGTTTCCCTTTGGGATGGCCTATTTTCAGGTGCTATGATAGTTTCAGGGAGTGTAAATTGTATACTGTAGCACTATGGGTTTTTGTGGCAGGATGAATGTGCAAGAGTTGGAGTCTTGATCTGGAATTACCCATCCTCTCGTCGCCAGATGCTGAGGTCATTTGGTACATTTACACTGGCATAACACATGCCTATAGTGATGGTGCTTCCGGCAATGCCCTGCTACAAGACCTTCTAAGACTCTATGCAGAGGCAGGTGGAAATGCCGTGTCTTTTCATAGATTATGGGGATTTTATTAGGTGTCTTCCAAGGATCAAAGAATATCAAAGGATATTTGTGGGGCCCACAAAGTTTCATTTTCGGAAAAGTTGAAGTGGAACTGTGGCAAAATCTCCAGGAGACAGGGCAAAACGTTGGCCCATTGGGCCACGCGCCGCCAGAACCCATGGAGTTGTTGCAACGTCGGATGAAGCTGTCGTTGCTTGGGCGGCGACCGGGACAGCCACCACGGGTGAATGATGATGTGCCCATGGCTGAGAAGTTGGGGTTGTCAAGATGTTTTTGTTTCTTTTTATTGGAGAAACGCCTTGGAATTTTCAGCAATGCAAAAAAAGATGTGAAATCGTGAAACCTTTCAAAGTTGACACTCTTTTGATGGGGACCAACCATTGGATAGTGCAATTTTGCCATGAGTTTATGAAGGATATACGGGTGGGAAGGCCAGTGGAAAGGGTTGCTGAGCCCTTAGGGTTTGAAACCATTCACAAATGATATCTAAACGTACCATATAGTACTAAGCACTATAAAATATACAAGATATAATATACACATATCTTATGTCTGAATTTTGTACAAATCTAATCATGCACTGGTGGAAAACGTGGTAAACACTAATCAGAAAGAGTATTAGTCAGCTTCATCCTCCTGCATTTCAGCTGAGGTGTACCATGAGATTCTCTGCGACTCGGCCGGTGGAAAGAAAGAATCATCCATTTCCTCGATTTTATCGAAGTTCGATTTTCTCAAAAGTTCTTTTTCTGCTGAATTTTTGAGAGCAAACCCATGATTTGTTTTCCGTTATTTATAAAATCAACTTTCTTCCTCAGCTGTTGGGCATGCACAGCTTTCAACGGTTTGTGAGGCGAGGACTGGGGAAAGCGTCCGGGCTTCGAAAAAAAGGTGCGTTTGGACCAGAGCGTCTTTGCGGCTTTTCACATGGCAGTCACTGGCCATCAATGCCTGTTCAGTTGGAGGAAATATTTTCTTTTTAAAAATATCTGGAGCATCCAAAGACTTCGTGGTTTGAAAATGAAACGGGAATGGTCAATCCGGCCATGCAGAGAAGATTCGTCATTTTTTTCCAGCAGCCGGGGGATTTTGCAACTAGTTGGGGAACTTGAGACTCTCCAAAAAAACACTCTTGAACTCTGTGACTCTGTTGGACTTGTTTCTTTCATTAATAACACATGTACAAAATATAGCCATACACGCTGCACACACACACACACATTATTTATCATATTGCTTACATAAGTATACATCAAAACAACCACTCTATATACTCACCCCCGGCTCCAACTAGCTATACATTTGACATTGCCTTTTTGAGAGGGAAACAAACAAAACAACGACGTTCATCACTTCATCAATTTTTGTTCGCCAAGGCAAAAGATGTCTTCGGGTGCAGCAGTGATGTGGCCTGGCTCACTGCTGTGGTTGGCGCCTTATTGCGACTCTTTCCCAACGAGCATCGAGTTGCCTTGATCCTCAAATGTGCTTGCCGTCCCTGGGGTAGAATTTTAGCAGCCCACTTTTAGCTATCCATGGTTTGTTTAAGAATCGTTGATGAGGGATAAGCATTCACAAAAGTGATGTTGACCATCTGTTTTCGGAGGTTTCGGGTGATACGAGTTCATTCATGGCTGTGAACACATCCATTGACCCAGCATCTTATCCAGTGATTCTCGATGATGATACATGGGTAATCTCATTACACCTTAGTATCCCCTGAAACCTTTCTTAAGGAATGACATACTTTCCAGGCACCCCTGAACGTTCCGTTCTTTTTTTGTTCCTTCGCTTTTGTGTGATGTTTTCTGTGGCCATGGATCAGAGGTGATGGTTTGGAACAACACAACATGGTGGGCTTCTTATCGGAGCAGCGTGTGCTCATCGTCGACGTGGGCGATGCCTCCAGAGCGACGCTGTTGGACGTGGCCTGTCAAATCGATCATGCACGAAAACATCGGACCTGGCGAGTGCCACAACCCTATGAAGCATCCATCTGCGCGTACATCAACATCGTCCCTTTGCTGGGAAAAAATAGATGGGCAAAAATTTATGGGAGCTTCCGGATTGAAATGATAGAACGGGCCTCAGAAATCATCAACACATTGAATTTTGGTGAATGTGAGCGCTGAGCGCTCTCACCATCCATCTACTACCATTTATGAAAGCGTAATGACATCTAAAATTTCTTAAATTTTCAGGATGCGCAATGAAGCAGTGAAACCTTGTCCTCAAAGACTTTCTCGAAGATTCAATCACAAAGATGTGGACGATGTCATGTTGGACTCTCACGGCTTCACATTATTTCCGTTTTTTTTCTATATATTATATGGACACAATACATATAACGTCCTGAAAAAAGGGTATCTATGATACTATCATTCCTTTCACTTTCCACCTTGCATACATGACTCCACCCAAAGGTGGGCTCGATGGGTGATGGCCTACCCTTGGGCTGTGCTCAAGTCTGTCGACAGACCAGTGGCTCCAGTGGTGCCACAGATGCTTGGGCGCATCTGAACCTGCGGATTGACCAACTGACTCCACAGACCTGGGACTTTCGTATCCTTCATTGGGACAAGGTGGCCGGGCCCTTTTTTTGGGGGGGAAAGAGGTAAAGCGTGAAAGTTGGAGGTTGGGAGGTGGAAAATAGGAAATGGCATGTTGGGATGATGATGATGATGATGATGATGATGATGATGATGATGATGATGATGATGATGATGATGATGATGATGATGATGATGATGATATTGTGTGTGTTTTTTGTGTGAAATATGCAGATGAAATATCTCAGCTCTCTCATTAGAATAGATCTGAAGAGGATCTTTTCGGATTCATTCTTTCATTCTCTCTGCTGGTTCACCTGACCAGCTGCAAATCACCCACAGCATCTTGGAAACTTGTCCGGAATCTCTTGAAGTTTTCCGTGTTTTCTGAAGGTTTGGGGTTGGCATTGGGGTGGTTATTTCATCAGTGTCTTGGGTGCTGTGATCGCCGACATGGCCGAGTGCCCCTTGGATCCCTTGGTGCCAGCGCCATCGCCCAGCTGGCGCATCTTACAGATGCAGCCCATCAACTCGGTAAAACGAAAGGAGTTCGGGGGTTGGAAGCGACTTTTTCTGTGAAACGGGAAGTTGGTGGAGAAGAGATCGGAAGTGAATGGTTGGGAACAAAGTGAGGAACAAACTTTTTTTAGTCGGAAACTTTTTGAGGGAGGAAATTGATGATCTTTGATTTACCTCTGAGTAGAGTGAAATGATAGTTCATCCTTGGATTCTGTTTTTTTTTGTGTGTCAGTTTTAAAAGGAGTTGGAGAGATTGAATCTGATGGATTTTCATGGATTTTCCAAGGTTTCACAAAATCAAGTGTTTGGAGTTTCAGTTGGTCAAGTGGTGTCACGCAGATGTTCATATAAAAAAGTAAGACCATAGCAGATTGAGACTCTTTTTCACGGGACTTGGCTCTTGAATCGGGCAGATGCTGACTAGTGTCACAGTAAAGCTTCAAACCGGCACCATGATCTTACCATGATCTTACGGGACCTTCTTGGGGTTTACAAATTATCCTCTGACTTTAGCATCTTGAGCCCCAAGTCTGGATTCTCCAGGACCCGCCTGCTGGCGAAGCAATGCATGTAGAAAGTGCTGGCAGTGGTCCAAAAGCTATGCGCATTGAAGAATGCAGTCAAGAAGTAGATGCTTCTTGGCATGCAGCGTTACAAACAGACTTCAAGATGTACCAAAGTCTAGGCTTTGTATGGTACATCGTCATCCTACCACATGGGTATTTCAGCTCCCAACTGAGGCCAAGATGTCGCCGTGAGCGATCGCCACTAGCGCGGTGTGTGGAAAATGGGGTTGTGGCTCAGTAGCGGGGGGGTGCTTGAAAGAATGATGATGATCAGATCAGAAGGCGTTGAGAATTTTCCAAGTGGTCTGTTTTTTTCAAGTCCACTTTACTCCTAGACTTACTTTTTAACTATGTAGGAGCAAGTTTTGGTGGATTGCAGGACAACTACTGAAGTGAAAGTTTCCATAGGTTCCAAAGTTTCGAAAGATCATGATGCAATTCCAGAGTCGCTTGAGCATCCCAATGAGGTCTCTGGTTACACCTAGCTTCCAAAGTGTCCTTGATGGACAAAATCTGTTTAATCCATTAATATCCATCGATATTGATTGATATTCATTGATTTTTCAGTACTTTCCAGGGTTTCAACCATCAGCGCAGACAAAGGTGGAGGTGAGCCCAGTGACAGTGTCGCAATTGCGGCACTTAGCTCTAGAGGGTATCGTGCTTCTGACCTGTTTTGCCGAGTTGGTTGTTTTTTTGGTGTGTTTTTTTCACCACGTAACGCAAGTCTATGAGATGCGTTCATGCTGACTTTTGGTGGAATCTGATCCTGATAGATCAAATCTTCTGCGTGTCAAGATATCATTTTCCTTAGGAAGATTTCATGGCATAGACCTAATCACCGGTTCCGTGAATGGCTTCCGGCTTCGAGTTTGCCCAGGCGTTCGGTTTTCTTCTAAGCAAAGCAGAAGTTGGGGACTCGGGAACAGATCATCACCTCCTTTACACTGGTAGGCCGAAACCATTCGCTGGTGCCTTCCAGGAAACCACCCTTGAAGGAAACCCATCTTCCAGTTGGATATTTAAAGATAAAAAATTGCCTTATGAAACATAGAAACTTATCAGTTTCAGAAGTTTCTTATGGTGTGGATTCCGTGGAGATCAACGGTTGATTCCATATGGGTGTTACCCCAAAAATAGGGGTACCCCAAAATGGATGGTTGGTTTATAATGGAAACCCCTATTTTTTAATGGATGATTTGGTGGGAAAACCCACCATTTTAGGAGTTGCCCCCAATATGTTGATATCACATCCAAGGCGCAACGAACGGAGCTGACGACCATGAAGGTGCCACCTGGTGGTTGGGGTCTCAAACGGGGTCCCTTGGGGTCGGGGAATCGCCGTACCGGGAATCGCCCCAGACACCCCCGAAGCCCCCTGAAATTTTAGCATAGATACCTACATTTGGGAAAAAGCATCATTTCAAACAATTGAATTTTGGGGTCTGTTTTTTTTGGTCTTCCTCGAAATCCAACATGAAACCTGGATTTGGGGTGTTCTTAGCTGTGAAGGGTGACTCCTGAGGCCCGTACAGCGAAGTTTTTGGACGCTTTCATTGGAGTTTTGGAGGCTGAGGGTGTAGGGAAGGAGGAGATTTGAAGATGGAAGGGTATGGAAGGGTATTGTTCAAAATCTTTAACGTACTTTCAAAACTTGAGTATCCAACGATTCAGTTTCTGAGCTGGATCAGCTATTGAGCCCTGGTGTTCAGTTGGGTTTTACCTTTCACTTCGGACTGTTGGACACCTCATTTGCATTGATAGCATGGAGGATTCTTTCCGGGTCCATTCACAGCATTGTGAGGCCCTGTTTGCCCCCAATCCCATCTCCCGAAGAGGTGGAAACTGGTAACCAACCGTTAAGGTGAGTTTGGGTTCACTAAAACTGCGAGGCGATCGGTCACAATGGATCTGAGGGTGCAGGACCTGGTCCTGTTGAGCATTGCCAAGAAGTGAAGAGATATGAAAGTTTTGAAGTTTTCTTCAGAAACAGGCAATAGGCAAATGATGGTGAAACCGAAGCCATATATGCACTAAAGACGCCTCTTCCTTATTTTCTGGGGGACATTCTTGAAACTCACAGAATGAACAGGCTTGAAGACTATTCTTTTTGTAATGTGCGTGGATCTTACACAATTAGATGTTTTCCTATAAGGTATTTCGATGCATACATCAACCCGCTTGCGCGAGTTTACGTAGATTAGAGACCAAGCATTGAAACAAGTTGACAGTGTTGATGAAGACGAGACCGATTAAATCTCCAGAAAAATCGCCATTCAGCACGAAGAAACACTGGAAACCACTCTATGAGAAAGACTGGATCCACAAAATTGCCAAGTTGTTTCAGGTTGCTTGAATGCGTCCCCATGCAAAAACTACAAGTTTTTTTTTCTTTCCAAGTGCTAGAGTGAACTAATTTGCCGGAAGGTGTCCTCTGGAAAATATCTAATGGTTTGCTAGTGCTCATTTCGCAGAGAAGAAAGCTGCATGCAAAAAGCTGTGCTGATCAGCCAGAACAGCCAGAGTCATTTGATCATGTTAGAGATATTCTTCCTTCAAAAGTATAGTGCCATCATGACTGAAACCTAACAAAACCAAAAAACCCTTGCCATTTTCTTCGTCATCTGCGAAGCTTTGACAAAGCTTTCACTCCAAGTTTTGCAGAATTGCCTAGGCAGAAAAGGTGTGACTGGTCACATTTGGTGGCCAGATTTCTCAAGAGGTTCAATCACCAGACTGGAAAAAGGCCCGCTTTTTTTGCAACCACAGATGGCTCTGTTTGTACGGTGAAAACAGATGCATGATCCATGATTAGCTCCAATTGGTGGATTATATATATTTTTATGGAATACCATGGAATGCCCCATCACTTCCATATGTAAGCACGGTGAAACGAGAGTTTCTGGCTTGAATCAGTGGCCTCATAATCTCCCTGAAGGATTTTGCTGATGATACAACCTGAGTTTATGTTGCTAAGATTTTGCTTTCCAGGAGGTGACAAGTCAGTGCATGACATGTTCCGATCATCCGAACTCGACTGGTGACTCTCGGAGAGGGCCAACGAATTACCAGTCGAACGGAAGAACTGTGATTCGTTTGCACCAATTTTAAGGGTGCCAAAGTGAACGACGCGATGGGATCTGTGAGTCTTTGTTGATGACTGAAACACAGCACCCCAGATTTGGGTAGGCAGACCATCAATGGAAATCGATGAAAATTGAGGTGCTGTGGATGAAGTCGGCGATATTCCGTTGAAGTCCATGTGGCGAATCAGGGAAGAACTTAGCCAACGAGGCTTGCTTTTGGTCACAGATGGTACCTAACTCGGCCCAAAGTGGAACTGTTTTGTTGAAACGCCCGCCTCGAAGGTCTGAAGTTCACCCTGGATGGAAAAATGCGGAAAAGAGGGGGGGGCGACACACTTCCGAGAAGTTCATGTTCCACCTTTTTTGAACTTAGCCCAAGAGTTCCCCATGGGGGGTTCAAAGGGGCTTTCACCAAACCATTAAGACTTGGATGACTCAAGTTGCTCCAAAGAAACCATCAATGACTAATTTTGAAATTTTGGAGTGGAATCTTTCAGGGCATACTCCTTCATTTCATATATGGCCCACTATTAAGACACTTCATACAGGCTTTACAATTGACTGGTTCTACTTGACGTCAAGAATGGTTGTCTGTCTCATCGAGTCTTTCAGATTTCCAGAACTCAAATAGTGCTTGGAAACAGAACATGAGTCCGAACGGAAATGTATTGCTCTTCTCGTTTGTGATCTTCAAGACTTGCAGATTGTGTTGACGAAACTGTGGATCCAGCCATGCAATTTGATCCATGTTTTTTTTCCCCCTCAAACGATCAAATCAAAAATCAAAGGTGATGGATCACCGATGCATCGTAATCATTGGTGCATTTGTCCTTTTTGTTCCAATGTTGGTTCTTGCAAGAATCTCGGATGCCACTATAGCAACACTCCGTGCAAAGGCAAAGGGATGAAAGTCGCCATGGAAGGTACTGGAGACATCAGTAATCACCTTGTCAACAGTGTGTAGAAGGTTGCACCGGACCACATCATGAGCTCATTGTATTAAACAGATTAAACATGCAAAAAGCATCAAAACGTGCTTTAATGGATAAACATCATAATTTGATACATCTACTTGATGTGTGAATTAGTCTGACCTTGGCACAAAATGCAGTTCTGTAAGAGAATCCTCCCAAAATGAACCAACATTTCAGGTCCGTTAATGATTATTTCATCACAGAGATCATGCCTTTGGCTACTCGTGGTTCCCTTCAAATTCTTGCAAAACATGACCCTGGAAGCATGGAAAAACACATCATGATACATCAATGTATAAATTTGCAGGTGGTTTTCCCTAAACTAAGATCAAATTGTAGGGCATTTGAAGGTGGCCCTTGTTTTGGCCTTTGTTTTGTCCAAGTTATACCCCGTTGAGCAATTTGTGGTCGCGAGCCCGCACCCGAAGCAACACCTCCAGAAAAGGGGATCACTCCCTTAGTGAAGCGGCCGTAAAAAGCATTGATTTTTGAAGGGTTTGAGCCACACTCGCTATGATTGTTGTCTGTGAGTTACCTTTGAGACTTAGAGTCGCCTTGAGATTCAACAATTTTTCTTCCAAAAACCTGAAGCATCGGACTATCAGATCTTGTGAAATCATCAATGAAACAACTCTTGGTCTCTTCAACTCGCCGAGATCACGATCAGCCTCTAGGGTTCGCCAGGGGATCACCTTGGCATTTTAAAGCCCTGAGCTGAGTGAGGTGAGCTCAACGTGACCCGCGTGGAAGAGCCACAGTTCATTGCCGTTTCGACTCGTTGACCTGTTCACCACGCAACGCACAAAAAAGGATGGGAAGGAACTCCTGCTGTGGTAATCTGCATGAAGAGAATCCTGTAATGGAGCTGAATTTCAAGAAAGCCACGGTTAGATGCTTAGTTGCATCTTTTTGTACATTTTTTGCAGTTGCCTAACATTACTCCATGTTGTTGATCTTTTCAAGAATCTTTTACATATACAAAGGCCTTGGAGGCTCTGTGTTTGGTAAGTTGCCTCGACTCCAATGTCTTCTTGTTTGGTTCTGGCCGTTTTGTTTCAAGCCACCGGTGTGGCGCCTGAAACCTCACAGGTGGGGAATGTGGTCGGTTTCGAAAAGGTGCAGCAAACCCAACTTTCATGTCAAGACTCTGCGGATTCTAAGGTTCCATCTATTGAAACTTAGTAGCAATAGAATGGTTCCTTAAAAATAGGGAGCATTAGAATTTACGAGCCACCCTTTGATGGAGTATCGAGTGTTCGAAGAGTGAATTGGACATGTTATAATCTCATATCATAGTGACCAGTGGCAGGAAAGAACAGACTGTACCTCCTCGACTCTCACAGACTTTGGGATACAATTTGCATTCTTTTGCCGTGAGCTAGTCATCAAAGAATTGCTCCTTTCGCAAGGAACATGGACACAATTTGTCCCGAATTCATGATTCGGACTGCCATTAAAGGACGTGGTAGCGGTATGCAATAATACGTGTTGTAGATCGTGGATGGAGTTTATAGAGGAAAGCTTTTATGTATGCACCTTTCGAGATGTTGTGGAAATCTACCGTCGGCACCATCGGCAGCCTCTCCCCTGGAGAGGCGTTTCTTACCGCGGCGAGATAAACTGCAAGAAAGTCAGGGTGAGGCTTCGAGTCTCGTCCAGGGGTGGTCATATCTGTTTCTCTAGGGTCAAGTGATAGATGGGCTGATAGGCAATCCTCAAGGTTTTCAACCCACTTACAACTTGTGATGCCCCCGTCCCCCCAAGCACGAACAGACTTTTGTTCCCGAGCAGGCTGCTCTTCACGCTGACCACGTTCTAACTATGTTGGATCTAGATGAGATTACCGAGGTTCGCGCTGGTGGATGGCTATGGGAGGTTTCCAAGCAATGATCAGCATCACCGAGGAAGTGGTGTAAAAACGACGCTGGTAAAGTCGCATAGGTTCACAATTTCAGGCATCCTTGAGGCTGAAGAAACAAGCTAAAGACAGAAGAGGGACCCGTCTTTTCTGCAAAAATGATGAAACCATTGTTTGTTTTTAAGATGTGACGTTGACGCTCAAAGAGTTTTTATTTGGTTCGTTTTGTTCCACGGCTGTTGTTGTTGTTGTTGTTGTTGTTGTTGTTGTTGTTGTTGTTGTTGTTGTTGTTGTTGTTGTTGTTGTTGTTGTTGTTGTTGTTGTTGTTGTTGTTGTTGTTGTTAGTTTCGGGCAAGAATCCAGCAGTGGGGTCAAGGCAAACTTTGACAATATACAATACCACAATATACTTGCTATGACTATGACTATGCATTCTCACCATAACTTGGACACGTCAGGGAAACCCATACTCCTAAAGCACACACACACACAAACAGCACTTCTTCATGGTGAAAAGATGGCATCGACTTTGATGCATCCAAGCCCATGTCTTTTCTCGACTCAACCCCCCCATTTTTGGGTCTTCTCCTTCTTTCTATTCACGTTGGTCGTTTTGCATTTGTGACATCTTGAGGATATTGGTTTGGGACGATTTCAGCTCCTGTATCCTGGCAGCGACCTGATGAGCGGCACCAACTATTAATTGTCAGATGTTGGTTGTGTTGGAACTTCTGTTGATCCAGAACGCCAAGAAACATAGTGACATAGTGGCTGGGTGAAAACAATAATACAAAAAAGGTGCCCTGGAGATTTTTATCATCCAGATCCCTTGAATGACTTTTTCACCTTGGTACATTGATCCGGAAAGGTGGATTCCAGGTGTTTTGTAAGGTGCATCACACTTCCATTTTTTTGGGACATGAAATCAAGACATTTGGAGCTTGTGAATGTGGCAGTTGGGGAATTCCGCACAAGATGATAGGGAAATCCCCATCCTGGAGCCTTGGGGCACTGTTAGCTGCGTAGGTTGGAAGTTAGTTTGGTTAAAGTGATTGGGATATTTGTTGGATTTCCAGCACATGAATGCATTTTCTGAGGACATATTGTTTTTTTGGTTTGCCCAAACATCATCCTAAGCCACTAAGCCACATCATCCGGCTTCTGAGTATCGTTCCCAGCAAATTTCAAACCCTGATAGCGTTCCGAAACCTGAAAAAGGCCCCTCAAGCCAAGGCTCAAGAACACCTGAAATCCCGAAAAAAACCTAAACCATCAAAGCCTTCAAAATCTGCACAAAAATCCATCTCCCCCAGGAAAAAACCCACTGGTTTTTCCCAAGGCAGCAGCTCTTAGTCAGCGGTGTGAGATTGCCTGGTAGCCTGGGAATGATACTCTGAACGTTTGATGACTTCTGGGAGCACTGGAGCTTGCCAGTAACCCTCACCGATTCATGCTTTGGACATTAGCTTTTCCGTATATATTATTTATATCATCCTATCTGTATGTAATATCTAGATTTGTATACACATATACAGTATATATATTTACAAATAAGTTTAAGTTCATCCTGAGGACTCTGATCAACCTGCAGGGAAAATTGGTTTCTCTTATAGAATTGTCTAATGTGCTGGTCGATTTGAAATCTCTTTGCAGCTTTAGGACTGTGGGGGAATGAGAGGGTATCAACTTCCAGTATTTTGAATGGCCACTGGGAAGATGCAAGCAGGTACATATTGTCTATGTACACAGAAAATATGTGGTAGTATACTCATGGGTCATTTGATGCTAGGAATCTTGGATTGCTCTGCACATTTGAGACGTGAGAAGACCATTCGCACTGCAAACCTTCAGATTTTTTCTTCACAAAATCAGCAACGCTGCGACGAGGGCTGATGGTGCTGAAATCCTGATCTCATCGGCTGTGCTGTCGATCCTTCAGCAGGCAATTTGGGGATGCCAACTGGTGATTATTCAGCTTAAGAACTCCGATGTTGGACCATGTAGTTGTGCCCTGCCTTCGCTGGTATCCGGTATGGCCAGGATTGGGAACTTTCCCCCGCATTGAAAGGCCCAGATCTCAGAGTCTTTAGGCCGTTTTGGGGTAAAAACACAGCTGTAGCTAGCGGGAACGTCCCGATTTTTTGCATGATTTTTTCTCCGCGACATAAGAGTCCAGGTACAATTTTGGCTTTGCAATGGAAGATGATCCATTGGATCGCCCAACGCTATGCTTTGTGAGGGTCCAGCATACATGATTTCAAGCATGTTTTACTTGGTGCGCCAGTTTCCAGGTAGCATGATGTCTGTGATTTTCATTGGAGTCTTCTTTGGCAATCTGGTGCATTCCTCAGACATGATGGCGTCTGGTGCTGGTATGTGAACAGCTAGGGAACGGTGTTGGGGCCAGTGGGAGATGACAAGTTTCAGGGTTCACATGGTATTGCATGTACTTGCCCAGTAACTTCCTCCAAGTGCGATCCCTACATGTTCTTCGAGGCAAACTGTGCAAGGTACGAGGCAGTGACTGATGATTATGATTCACATGCTGATATTCCATGATATTCCAGACTCTTTCAATTTTGGAGGGCTTTTCTTTTGGGGGGGTTACCTTTGCGATATGACGTGATTTTTCCAATCCTTAGTCGAAGACTCTTCCCAAGATTGGTGGGCCTGCAGCGGACACCTATGGCCGACGCGTGTCGGTGCTGCTGGCATATGTCACCTGGCAGAGGATGAGGTTGAAGGTTATATTCCTGACCATTCCATTGGGAACACGCGAAAAATCCGCGGCAAGTGCCAACACTTTCAAAAAGCGTATGAGAGTGACTAAAACTTTAGCAAACTGAAACCCGTTTATAATATATATATATATACAGTATATATAAATACGTTGCAAGGCCCCATGAAGATCTGCAGAATAAAATTTTCCATGTGCTTCACCCTCTTCTGGTTGCTCATTTTCTAAGCGATTTGAAGGTTCTCAGTATTCTTTTTCACAGTCGACATTCATATGTTTGTGCGGAATATGATTAGTGTAACCTTTCCCTAACTACTCTTAGGATCCTAATCATAATGCCGATATTTTAAGGAACCAAAGATACCTAAAAGAACATGTCGTCACCTCTCTGATCTTGTTCTCTGACAGGAAAATCCTCTAACCTAAGCTGGCAAGTCATTGCCCGGTATCGCACAAACCTTGGAGGGTCTGTAGGTAATCCTCGGTAAGCACACGTTACAACGACAAACTGGATTCTAGCTGCATCAGCGTCAGACCCCATCGTTGTCTGAAACAAACAAGAGAGAAATACAGACAACGATGGGGATCCTAGAAAGTACGGATCCTAGAAATACCAGCAATTATCTTGGTATTGGTTTGAATATCTTATTTTGACTTAAATCATGTATTTGCACTTGGTGATGCAGTGAAAGGACGTGTGCAGAGGGAATGCCGGTAACGAGCGTTGAGAAACACAAGCACGCAGAGTTCTTTTTTGTTTTTGTTTGTTGTTTCTGTTGGGGCCAACATTTATTAAACACGAAATATGGAACCTGAATGAATATTGTTTGGAAACAGGGCTTTTCTGGGTCTAATGTAAGGGTTTTCACAGGGGCTTGCCACAGACACTCACCCAGGGAAGCCCTTAAACCATCAACATAAATAATTCCAAGATTTTCCTACAAGTATTTTCAAGATATATTTTATGGCTATGGCTGTTATGGCGAAAAAAGGCGGCTGAAGACTCTGAAGCTACCAAATGGACAACTGATCAGACTGATCATTTTTGTGAACACATACCAACATTTTAGTAGCAAAACAACATTCCAAAACATCTAAAAGAATCTAAAAGATCCATCATGTCTGGGTGAAGGGCACACTCACACATTCAAAAAAATGGTGGAATGTAAAACACCCAAGTGGTGGTGCTGTCTGCATCTTCGAAACAATCCAAGTTTGGACTGGTGCTCTGCGGCCTAAGCTCGGCTGCCAGCACTGGGTGTCTTGGGCAGAGCGGTTCTTCCCGGGGTGGGTGGGACTTGTTCGACGGTATGTTTCACGGTATGTTGTAGCCAAAGTTCACAGACCCTTCAGTTACATGAACGCTTACTTTGAAAACGAAACAAAGTCCAACTGAGCGGTAAAAGTGTTCATGTGCCAAGGGGTGAGCACGTTTGCCACAGCTGGTTTGCTCAATCAAATGTTTATTTTATCTCTCCGGATTGTTCATTTCACCATTGGTTTGTGGCACACTAGTGATGGATAAACTCCAATTTGCGAACTCTCCATGTCATGCTATAAACAACGTGACATGAACACTTCCATCGCGATTTCCTTCTTTCAGCGCAGCAACCATCCAGACCCACCTCAATGCTCGTTGCACGCTTCTTCTTCGGGTTGGTGGACCTAGATTCACCACAAAACTCTGCCGAGGTTTCATCGAGGGAAAGAAATACCGCACGAAAAAAGTCAAGAAATTAAATTGGATGAATGACAGGGATGACAAAAATGGTGTCTATATACTGTTTACTCATTTTTAAGTTCCTGGGTGAATGAGATGCTGGGTATTGGTATATGTACTTTGTTCACTTCGTGGGTTTTTTGGGAAAGTCCATCACACACACATACACACCATGCAGACTGATCGCACTTCAGGACAACTACTTGACACGATTTTTGAAGAGATCTCCACAGAGCCTACTTTCATGGTCTTGCAGTCTAGCTGGATGTGCAATGCAAAAGGTGTTTAAATTGAACCTGAGCTTCAGGCTTTGTTACGGCTTCGGCATGGGGCCTTCTTTGACTTTACAGGTGGGCATTGCTTTGAGTGGTTTTCATTGACAGAAACATTCTGCAACTTGAGAGTTGCGGAAACATCACCTTTCCAAATCCTCCAAGGTGGAGATTTGTCCAAAAGCATGGCGTGGTCATATGGTGAATGTCTTGGGACCTTGGTGGATTTTTTCGGGAAGCGTCCGGATGTATCCAACCGATGGATCTCAGATCCAACCAATGGATCTCAGATCCAACCAATGGATCTGAATGGTCCCTGATGAATCATCAGACATGGTTGAAGGAAATCTTTATTTGATATCTTACAAAATCCTCCTAGACTGTGCAACTTTGAAACGTCAAAGTGAGAAGATGTATGCAAAGTTTTTTTTTCAATGGTGCTACTGTAGGTGGTTTCATACATTTTTTATTTTCACCCCTGGGGAAGATTCCCATTTTGACGCATATTTTTCAAATGGATTGAAACCACCAACTAGGGTGGCTTGAAAATTCCGGTTCATCATCTTGTTTTTTTCACTAAATTTGTCGTAGTAAAAATCCTATGATTTTCCGTAGGAAACGCCGTACTACGTTACGGATGTCATTCTTTTTCTCGACAAAGTGAGGTGAATAACTTCTTCTTTACCTTGGGTGAGATCTATGCCGTTGAAACCTTAGATTCGTTGATTTTCGAAGCCTGGTTTGATAGAAAATTCTGCCTGTGGATAGTTGAGGTTAATTTATTGTATATATGATTATATACATGTTTATGGGATGTTTATGGGATGTTTATATGGTTTATATGGTTTATATGGTTTATATGGTTTATATGGTTTATAAATCATATGCTTCATATGGTTTATATACTGCAGCATATCTCAGCAGTTTGCAGCAGTTTCCAACCTGATAATGTCAGCAGTATTAATAGTATTAGTGAGAGCCATCAAACTGGCAAGTGAGGATATTTTGTCGGAATCTCTCCAGTTGAAGGCTTGGCTCCTTTGGGCCTTCTTGAAGGATCTCAAACAAAGTTCCGAAGAGGTCGCTGCGTGGAGTAAGCGGCCCGGAGAACCTGAGGCTTAGGAAACAGAAACCTTTCTGGTTGAGTTGAGCTCATGAGGTTGAAAAAGTTGGAATGTCCAATGTTGCTTCATTTCAGGATTTTCCATTGCTTAGAGTGAGAAATATCATCTTTTAACCAGACAGATATGTGTGGATGTCCATCCCGAAGCATCCGGTATTCTTGACCCCTTTTATTGGAAGCCATTTATATAGCCACAAGGAGATCAAATGTGCGTTCTGAAAAAAGTATTTCTTTAAAAGCCAATCCCTACAAAAGTGCTTCAAATGATTTTAGCAAGAACTTGTTGGAGTTGAAAGAATGATTTGACCAGTCCTACCGCTCACACAACCGAATCAATTGTTTGCAAATTTGCCAGAATCTTCGACACCTGTTGTTCTCCCCCAACGATCCACCTGGAAACGATTGCAGGAAAATTGGCGATATGTCACAGCGTTGGCAGTAAGCAGCTTTGCCTGATATTTTGATGCGTCGTTTTGGAATGGTGGGAGTGATTATTTGTACATCTGGACATTGTGACCCATGGATCCTTGTTGTCGATATCAGATTGGTACTCAGCATAGTTAACAAATGACAGTAAGATAGTAAGATGACAACCATCATGTTACTTTACATTGTCAACATTATCATCATCAACATGGTTAGAAAGACGGGGTCCAGCCCTGCAAATTGCAGACCGGACTACGGTGCTCCTGTTATCACTTGTTTGCGCAACCTCTCTAGATAGGTCTTAACAAGTCCGGATGCTTCTTGGAGATGTGTGATAGTCCCTAAACTAAAGTGGATGTTTAGATTATCTTGTTTTCTTTCTTTGTTCTCCTGAAGAAATCGATGAGCATTTAGGCAACAATCCATGGCTTAAGTCTGTTGACCTAGAGACCGAAGGATATGGATCGGTAAGCATCCTCTTTTATGCCTCAAATTCCTGTTGGATGGACAAAAGCCCAACAATTCTCAACGTTTTCTTCCGCCATCACCATCACCCATCTTATGGGTCATGATGACCATCTGCCAAGTGCATGAAACATGTCAACAGTTTGCCCATTTCAGCGTTCCACGAAGGTCCAGCTTTGTTGATCCTCCCCTTCGCAGTGCTTCTAACCTTCGAATCGCACAGACGTGGGATGTTTCGGGGAAATTTCCGAATCCAAGTTGCCAAGGGTCTTACGTTATAGGCCCAGGGCTTTCACAATGGCACGCTTGGGTGTTTTAGGAAGCTGTGGCGCAGCAACCGGAGGTTATCCGTTCACTTAGCCCAAAAAGGGATTGGGTTTGCTGGCTTATGCTATGTTATATAGTGGATTCATGATACTAGTACACCTGCCAAATCATGGCGCATGTCTTTAGGACTGAATGGAGTGAATGAAATGAATTCCGCTGCCATGATGTAAGTGTAAGGTGGATCCAGCATGATCTAACTAGCGCTGTGTACCCTACTCTAAATCTAACCAACCCAATGGTAACCACACCCCGAAATAGAATATATCAATTCATGTTTGTTTTGTCTTGTGTATATCACGAGGGTGAAGAACCATTATACATTTCAATTATTATTATTCTACTATGTTTTTTTTGGAAAACAGCAACTAAATGCATCCTTCACCCAATGGTCACTTGGTGGTTTGGTTTTGTGGGTCGGAATTCTAGGGATGCCTCCAAGATGATGGTGGCCAGTTGATGTTGATGATTTGAGGCTTCTTCTCTACGAGTCTCCACATTACCTTGCCAGGGCGCAAGGGAAGAAGAGCTATGCCGGGCGATGTGTCCTAAAAATATCCAGAAATATCATCCGGGACTCTGATATAAGGGACTTTCTTCATTTTGTTGACAGGTAGTTGATCTAAAAATGATGGATTTTCCATTTTATCATGTGGATTTCCCGCATGAGGACGGCTTGATTTTTTCGATGAGGAGAGCTATGTTTTTTTTTACAATTCGTCATGTTTTGTTCTGAGTTGATGCAGCTGAGGTCACCAAAGGGAGGCACGAGCAGGTGGGTCAAACGGATTCAAATGGGCTGTTGTGGATGGCCATAATTTGAAGGCCGCTCAAACCGCCCAAAGTGTTGTTAGTCTAAAAGACAAATCCCTTTGTGAAGGTATCATAAGGTATCTGTAAATTAGGCCGGAAGATGATGTTACAAAATTATCTACACAAAATGTCAGTGCAGTTGTTTTGGAGATCTCCTAGTGAGACATCTTTCCGCCGTTTCCCCGCAGCGTTGTGGTTGAGAATTCCACGCCTTTTGGTAAAGCCGCTGCTTCGACCAAGCTTTTAGAGGCACAAGCCAAAACGCTGCTTTTAGTAGTATCGAATCAGATATATAGCCTCTTTGCTCGAGAAAATCAAGAAAAGTTCATCAAGAAAAGTTGGAAGGGCGAAAACAAGTAGTGTGATATATCATGTTTGTCCTCCAACAAAGAAAACGTATTGAGACAACACTTCGAGTTCTGTTGGAGCTAAATTGAATTGGCCGATTCTTTGTTCAAAGCCTTCGGTCTCCAGTTTGATTTTTTCTTGGAGCAAACAACTCAAGAGGGAGTATCAAATTCCACAATTATATAATCATAACATATCATAACCATGTCCGCATGCTTGCCTTCTCTGTGGTTGCGCGCTCCCGACTTCTGTTGGTACAGTTTGTTTAAGAGGTTGACAAGATGCGAGTCCAACATGAGCAATACCAGTAGCAAAACTGGATGGCAATGAACGAGCGATATTAGAGTCAGGTGTAAGTTATAAGCTGTTGTACCTTATGGGGATGTTGCATGTAACACAACAGGATATTTGCTTATATTTTTTTACCCAAGTAGGTCACTTTCAGCAGCTCCTGGTGAAGGAGATGGAACGCCAATCCTTTCTTAGGCGGGAGAGTTGTTTCAAGTCCTTGAGGCTTTTGGTCCGGGAAGTGACTTTGAGATGTGCCATGGTTTCCTTCAACTCGTGCCAAGCGAAAAACATCTTCCAAGCGAAAATGACTGCCCTCAAGTTGTGCTCAATCAGATATGTCAACACTAGGTTCTGAAGTTCGATTATTGGCAAAAGTTCGATTGTAGATATATGAAACTCTTCAAAAGTTGGATGGCTATGCTTGTTTGAAGCGGGAGTTTTGAAGAGAAACAGATGGCTTCATTGGTGTATTGGTATGGGAACAGTTGGGGTGATTTAAGGTTCTGATGCCAGGAGTTACTGGTCCTGGTGACATCAGAGTAATCCCGGAATCCCTGTACCTCAGCTTTGTGCTGTTTGAATCAAGCATAGGATGCACAGCTGGTGATCCGCCCCATGTGGAAGGGTAGGAAATCCCAAGATGACTAATAACTAGCTAACTAGCTTAAAAGATGCAAGACAGGGCATATGATCTTGTATCCAAGTGATGAAATTGCAGTCCACAAGTCGGGTAACTACCCATCAATGGACAATGCAGCCGATGTTTGAATCATTTTTTGAGTATAGGAGTCAGGAGTTATACTAACAAATGCGGAAGTGTTTTTATACTTCCATCAGCAAGGGTGCTAAGAGACTCGACCATTTTTGAAGCTACACCCGGCATTGCTTGAATTGGTTGAAACCATCAGATTCGTTTCAACTACCTCAAATCATATGACAAGTAACATATAAGTGGCAACGGAACCCTGCAAAACGGAGTATATAGTCATTTGAATTTCTCAAATAGCGATGCAACCCACTCAAGAGTGGACCCAAGTCTCGAAGGGCATCTCCAACAGAAATTGTGTTCTTTGCTGTTTTTTCACGAAAGCAATGATTGATGATTTAAAGGCCCAAAGCATTTTGAGATGTCATTTTGAGAATGACTTTTTGTTAAACAGGCCCAACAATGACTTGGATGTGATGCCAATCATGAGTGACAGCGGCCTTGAGGTAGGGTCCCGATCTAAGCTCTGAGTGTATCATGGGTGAATTTATAATTTGAAGTTGAACAAGCATTACTAGGTGGTGGCTTCAAACATTTTTTATTTTCACCCCTACTTGGGGAAATGATCCAATTTGACTAATATTTTTCAAAGGGGTTGAAACCACCAACTAGATGTGGGTTCATCTTAGTTCGAGATGTGATTTGATTTTGTATTCTCCTTGTCTTGTATAACTGTATAATTGTTAATTTTTCGGACTTCAATGATATGGTTAGCCAACGGAGTAGCTTCCCGAAATGGGTTAGCTTCCAACTCCAAATCATCCAGTCCACTAAAAGTACATGGAGGAGTCGGGGAAATGAACTATCTTTGGGGTTGGGGTATGTGAAAGTACATTTCGAGATAGATGTGATCTAGGAAATAATGAATCTGTCAGGTTCGGGTAGGATAGAAACAAAGCTCAATGGGATCCCAAAAATCTACTGCTTCAGGTTTTCGAAAGGGGGGGGGGTTGCCCACATGCTTATCATCTCCAACTTCCAGATCGACCCTCCTGCATCAGCTTTATGAGCTTTATATGGGCAGCACTTTTTTTTTGTATGTTTTGACAAGTCATCAAGTTTGGCTAGTGGCTAGTTGCTTCAAAACCATGCTAAGTTTCAAACTATCGAATAGTGATCATGTTTTTTCATTTATAGTATTACCAATATGAAATCATAATATGGATACATCTCTCAGTTTCCTGAAAAAACAGTACAGTCTTGAGGATCAATTTTCCAGCCACATTAATGTTGCGTATATGATAGCTGTACCCCGCTACAGGAGCATTCTGTCTTTGCCAATGCTCCACGGGTGGCCCGCTCCATGGCATTGTTGGCAAAGAAACGCCAAGCAAGGAAGTCACAGGTTGGGAGCATGGTCATGGTCGAATTTTTCGAGAAAATCAACAACCACAATGACCACCTTCGCCTACGTTTGCTGTTAGGATATGAATTTTGGCAAACGGATGGTGGAAACTTTATTCCCTATAGCCAAAGTAGGGCGGACTTCATGAAGGTGGTGTCCTGAAACAGTACCCCACAAGGCACTCTTAATATATGAGTTCTATTGCAAGGTTCAAGCTGAACTTTGTGATGTTTTGTTGCCCTGAAAATCTGAGTCTTGTCAAACAACCAACCAACCAGACCTTGATCCGCAGCATGTGCAGGACATGACCAGGCTGGGACATCTTGAAGCTGCTTGTGATGTCGCGCCTATGCTAGAAATAGGTGAATTTGAAAAAACGTGACTTACATCCATACTTGCATGTATTCATAGGTATGAATTATGTATATTTGATTATTTGACACAAGTTCCATAAGAACCTATTTACACATA